>VVHJ01061601.1:0-13068 GCA_015107715.1 Tylochromis polylepis | reverse complement strand
GGCACCCGTACCAGTTCCTCGGGGGAGGGGGGGCTGGGGCCCGGCTGGTCCCTGCCTCGGTTTCCAGGCCAGCTGAGGCTCTGCTAGCTCCCGCACCCATACTAGCTCTGCGAGTGGGGAGAGCAGCTGGTTCGTCGCCTGCGGTTGCCACACCGCCGTCTGGTCCTGCCTCAGCTCAGTCTGAAGTCGGCGCCCGGCGCGTGCCACTCTGCCAAGCCACGTCGGCGCCCGGCGCGTGCCACTCTGCCAAGCCTTCAGCTAGCCTCCGGAACTGCTCTGTCTCCTGCGCCGTCACCACTTTTCATGTGGTCGGCCCCCTGAACGGCTAGACTATGGACTCCTGTGCCTTCGACCTCCGGCTCGACCCCCTGAGCTCTTTATGAACTGTTCCCTGTGCTCCAGTTTTTTGTTTCTATGGACATTTTTGTTTTGGACTTGGTCCCTCCGTCCTGGACCCCCACTGCCCACCCTGGGTGGGTTGCTTTGTTTTGTTGTAGCCTGGTTTTCAGGTTGGGCTGTCTGGAGTCAGCCCTTGAAGGGGGGGTACTGTCACGATCCTGGGTCTTTTGACCCAGCATTTTGAGTTTTCTGTATATTAATGTTTACGGTTGTTTTAGTTATTAGGCGTTCTGAGTTCATTTCCATTTTTGCCTTGGTTGCTTTGTTATGGTTTATTATTTTGTAGTTTCCCCTTGTGTCTTGTACCCCTGTGTTTAGTCTCCCTTGCCCTTCATGTGGTCAGGTCTGCGTCTCATGTTTCCTGTTTTATTTTGTAGGCGTCCTGTGTTCTTATGTTCAGTGTGTTTAGTTTTACACTCCCCTGTGCTGTCATTATGGTCATTGGCGTCAGCTGTTCCCTCATGTGTTTCCACTTCCCTCGATTACCTCCTGTGTGTATTTAAGTCCTCTGTTTCCCTTTGTTCATTGTCAGGTTGTCCGTCATTCCCACACCATGTTTCCACGTTTCATGTCCAGGTCTAGTTCACCCAGTTTAGGTCTGTTTAGTTTCTTATTGTTTCACCTTGCCTTTTGTTTGTATTTATTTTCTTAGCTTTAATAAACAGTGTGTTTTTGGTTAGTTAAATTTCGTCTTCCCGTGTCTGCGTTTTGGGTCCCCCATCTCACCTCATACAGTCTGCTCAGTCAGACTGTGACAGAAACGTGGACCCCATTTGTTGTATCAACTCCTTATCACTGCACAGTCGATCTGGATAGTGAAGGCTGGTTACCAGCTACAACGATCTATTTTCCTAACTGTTTATCCAGTTGGACTGGAGCCAATGGAGAAACAGACAACCACAAACTCCAAACAAATATAGTCCTCTGGTCCAGATTAATTTAAAATCACCAATTTTTTTTTTTTGTCACTTTTCGTGACTTTGACACTGTCTTAGAACATCTGGCTACTGTCAAACACAACTTAACAAAACACCAGAAAATAGACTACTGTAAAAGCACATTAAACACGATGGAAGTAGAATGAATCAGAATCCCACAACAAACGACAGTGTTTCTAGGGGAACAATAACTTGATGGAATAGCTGCAGAAGTGACTAAAACCAAAACATGCAAAGAGTCACACTGAAGCAGACTTAAAAAAAAAAAAAAAAGAGGACTCATCAGTGTTGTCAGGGAGGAAAAAGATTCAAGGTAATGTGTGTTTTAATCACTGTCACGTGTTGACGCCCACACACACTCGCACACACCGGTTGTTTGGTTCACACGAATTTTATTTCGCACTTTCACTTTGCTCTATATAGACGGCAGCTCCGCCAGCGCTCACTGCGCTCACTCCTGTGCTCCGTCTGCCGATCCCACTCTGCTCTCCTCCTTTTCACTGTTCAGGGAAAACAAAACGCAAACCATCAGTGCTGACAGCTGGCACCTGGGCGGCCCCGCCCCGCGACTTACTGCCACACTCCTCCCTTGCAGCCGCACCAGGGACCACACCCCGCCACAATCATGATTCAAATTATGCTGTACATACATGTTTGCTCTTAGCTGTTTACTGTTAGCTTATCACTTCTTTGGTTGGTCCGTCATGTTATTGCCTCTCCAAAAACACTTCTGTTGTTTTCTATTTGCTAGTGTTTTCTGAAATTGCAGTATGTTTGACCTCTGATCTAAAATGCATCCCAAAGGTAACCTGCAATATAAACCAATATTAGATTTTCTGTCACTTCTACAGGATTGGATGAATATGACTCAGTATCTCACTATTTCACCCTCCATGGCCTTAATTTCATTGCATTGCTATAATGCAACCTATAAGTCAAATACTGTCTGATTTTCACTATAATGTCTTCTTCAGACTACATTATGTTGACACTTGAATGAAGTTGGGCATTGAGACCAAAAATAAGCATCATGTATAATTATGATTTTATTCCTTGCAGTGTACCCATCATGGTGAAGTGGAAGGTAGCCTAAAGAATAGATGACAACAAGACAGCCAGTATCTTTCACACAATTTTTTTTGTTTAGATTTCTGTTTCAAGTCGCTTATCCTTGACTCCTGTCTTCCAGTATCATAATATAGAATGTGAAAGACTACCAGCCATGATTGGTTGGTGACTCATTTAGTCTGTTTGTTTTCCCAGCCAAGTCAGAGCAAAGATTTAGGATGCTATAGTTGGTACTTCTAAGGAGCAATTGTCAAGCAAGTGCTTCTATCAAATTCTGATTAGTTTTCAGCTTGCCTTGGCACCTGGTGTTTATTTACTGCCTGCAAGTCTATATATACGTAATTCTGAAGTACTGCCGTTTCATTGTAGTCGGTGGATATATGTCACGTACCTTTCTTGACCTCTGTGGTTCCATCACACCTGTGAGCTGTTGAGATCACAAAACAGCGTGCTTATGTCAGAGTTCAGTTGTGTGTTTCAGTGTGTGAATTCCTGAGAAACTGCCCTGAGATGGACCTGGCAGCTTCACGGCAATTTACACATTTTCACATGACTCTGACACAAGAAACGTCACTGGACACTGGACCACAGAAGTAACTCAAAAAAATTGAAAATAACTCAAAACTCAAAATAACAAAACTGAAGGACCAATTCAGCTTCCTTTGACATATGACTACGTTTAATATTTACCTGTCTTGTGAAGTCATTGTGCATTGTGTTTGGGAATACTAGGTACATGTGTCTTTTTGGGTTGCTCAAATCTTTTGGCATGCTTTTGTCTCAAAACAAAATGATGCACAAATTAAGTCCAGAGGGAGCAGATGAAGGCCTTTGTACTGGCAGTTCATGTCTCACTGAGAGCTGAGCCATACAATCTGACAGCATCCTGAGAATGCACTAAAAAACACTGCAGGCCATGTCAACCTGCCGACATATATACCTACTGCATGCAGTATGATTCATTTGAGAATGCAACTAATCAAGGGCCATCAGGGGACTACCAAACACAGGTCACACATGTGGCTGAAAACCTCAACACATAGCTCTTCACTGAACAACTCAGGCTTGGAATGTTTTGGAGTAGCAGACCGCCTCCTTAGAGAAGTTTCCAGAAGTGTTTTTGTCATGCAGATGGTGCGTGACTTTCATAAAAGGCTTAACAAATGGAAGGAATAAATGAAGTGGACAGTTCCTTCCAACCGGAACATCCAGGAGGTTCTACAATCTTGGAGAAAATAGGTTCACATCTAGTTTCACTGGTCCAAGGAAATAATGACACAAGAAAAAAGTATCCTGCAGCAACTAACTTTGTTGGTAGTCTGACTCAAGGAGCTTGATACCCTTTAGAGCCAGTGTTTGTCAGACAAACTACCCTCTCCCTCCGGGTGTGTGAATACAACAGATCTATTGTTATCCGTTTCACAGTTGTTTGAACATAGTACACAGAAAAGGTTTGAAAAACAACAGCGATCTATATTTCAGTGGAGTCTTGCATGTTTTGAAAGATGAAAAAGGCAAAACAAAACTATTTCAGAGACTGCTTTAAGCTTCTTTACATATGATTTGTACTGCCTGATATGAATGGGACTCACATAAGGCAATCAGTTAATTAATCTAAATTTCAATTAACAAGGCAGAAATGTTTGCATTACCTCTGCTGCTTCTGATAAAGGGAAGCAAATTAAATGAGCATCAGCAATTGGATGGGCATCAGATAGAATGCAAATGCCATTGATGATTATAATGAGCTGTACTGTAGCTTGACTAACAGGTGTAAGTAATGTTTTTCCATAAAAGCCACGAGGGTACAACAATATAAAGTTAGTTATTAAAGGCTTTATTTGTTTCATTAAATGTGGGTGTTATGTTCATGTTTAGCTTTGGCATAGCTGTCATTAACCAAACAGCTACTGAGAACAAGGAACGTGGCCACTTAAACTATTGCCTACTAAGTATGTTAGGTCAAAGCACCACAGGTCTGAAGCCAGGCCAAAGTGATATTTAGTGCTTTTTCACTGCTGCAACTTATCAAATAGCCCTAATACTGTAAAACACTCTGTGCTAAAAGCATTTACACTAACCTCACTTTAGATAAATGTCCACTGTGATTATTATATATATTATGTAATTTAATTGTTATTATTATTATGTATTGATTCTACAGGAGGACTTATTTTATTACAACTTTATGCATTCTTGATATATTTGGTGATCATTTTTCTTGATCCTTAGATATTGTTTTTGTATTTATCTTGTATTTATTTTTTGGTTTTTAAGATGGCAGGTGAAATAGTGAAGATGAAAGACACAGAGGTAGTGAAAGTGCATGAGCCATTTAAAGCAATGTGAAGAAGAGAGTGCAGGCAGGGTGGAGTGGGTGGAGACGAGTGTCAGAGGTGATTTGTGACAGAAGGATAGCAGCAAGAGGGAAAGGGAAGGTTTACAGGACAGTAGTGAGATCTGCTATGATGTATGGTGTGGAGATGGTGGTGCTGACAAAAAGACCCGCGGCTGAGCTCGAGATGGCAGAGTTGAAGATGATAAGATTTGGACTGGGAGTGACCAGGACATACAGAATTAGAAATGAATATATGAGCGTGACAGCTCAGGTCGAGTGTTTTGGTGACAAAGACAAATAAGACTGAGGTGGCTTAGTCATAGAAGGGATAATAGATCTTATTGGACAAAGAATGTTGAATATGGAGTTGCCAGGCAGGAAGAAAAGAATGAACCCTCAGAGAAGATTCATGGATGTAGTGAAGAAGGACAAGCAGAGGGTTGATGTGACGGAAGAGGATGCTAGGGAAAAGATGAGTTTTAGGCAGATGATCTGCTGTGATGAACCCTAATGGGACGAGCTGAAAGAAGAAGAACATTTATAACCATTTGTATAAAATAATTTTGTTTCCTGTCATTTTTTTTTTACAGTGGGACTACTATAGAGTGTAGCATTCTCAAAGTAATATGTGTCTGAGTGATGAGTATGTGCTGTCCTGCTGTTTACTGTTTACAATGGAAGAAACTGTACCTACTGTACCTGTACTGTAAGAAAAATTGTACCTCATCTACCCACAGCTCAGAGAGACCAGAGAATGTTTCCAAACATGATTCAGGATGAACAAATATCATAGCTGCTACTATGTTAATTATTGAGTAGTTTTGCAAATTCAATGATTTATATGCAAACTCTTAATCTGTAATGTAAATAGCAACTCAAGCTGTTAATGAATGGTGACGAGCAAAACATTTTCTCAGAGAATTGGGAAGGGAAACACCTCTAATTCCGTCTTTTCTGCAGATGAAAAAGCACTAAAATTGCAAAAATTAACAACTGAATGACTCTAAAAGTCCCTGCTTTGCATAGAAAATCCGTTTTCTTTGTTGACTCGATAGAAAAGTTCTGAGTGGTGTGTGCAGCATGGCCACGAGAAATGTATATTAGCCACTGTGATCAATAAGGAGTCTTAGGCTTATTGCATTCCGATCAATAACACCAAAACAAACTAAATGTTCATTAGATTTTGTGATACATTTGTGAAATCCAGAAACAATAGCTTATTGATTCTTACAGAAGTTTTATATCACACAGATTTCATAAACTGATAACGATTAACACATTTGACTCTAAAGTTATCACATTATGGTTTATAGCAGTGAGTATTTTTGGAGCTATAGTAAAGTGCCACAGAAATCTTACAGATATTAAAGGAACAAGTGGCACATTACAGCTTATGTATATTACATACAGTGCTGTGAAAAGTATTCACCCCCTTCCTGCTTTCTTTCTTTTTATTTTTCCATATTTGTCACACTTACATGTCTTAGATCCATCCTTTCTCTTCTGCTTATCTTTATCAGGGTTGCAGAGAGGCTGGAGCTTGTACCATCTATCATAGGGCATCAATCTGACACAGGGCAAATATGGAGAGACACAAAGCCATTCGCACTCTCATTCACACCTATGGGCAATTTAGAATCACCAGTTAACCTAACCCCACTAATTGCACGTCATCGGACTGTGGGAGGAAGCCCGAGTACCTGGATAGAACCCACACAGACCCTGGCCAGATGATGGGGTCGAACTCAGGACCTTCTAGCTATGAGGCCACTGTACTGCCATGTTTCAGATCATCAAATAAATTTTATTATAAAATGAAGATAACCCAAATAAATACAAAATGCTGTTTTTAAATGAAGAGGGTTTTTTTATCAAGGGAAAAAAGCTATCCAAACCTTCCTGGCCCAATATGAAAAGGTAATTGCAACCCCTGTTTCACAGCACTGTATGTAAATAAATAACAAATGCTTAAAAATATAACTCAAGGAAATACTAATGAGGGCCAAAGGTTAAAGTAATAAAGTTTCTTCTGCAGCTGATATCTAGTTGACCACGTTGCTTCGAAGTTAAGCTTGCCTGCACCAGCCAAACAATGCAGGCGGATTTAGATGATGGGGGAGCAGAGTCCACAGGAAGAATAGTTGAATTACATGGTTTCTGATCAATACTCCAATACCGAGCAGTAAATTCCACCTGTGTCAAGACACTGTCACGCCACAGTCTGCATGACACTGACAATCCTCTAAAGATGCTTCAATAATATTTGGGAAGGGTTTTTTTTTACTTCCTTTGCAAATTAAAGATTTAACTTAGCCTACATGCAGAGTATGTATTTTGTGGCATGGTATCAAATGCATTTAAGAACAAAACTGGATGTTTGACTGGCTGAATTTCTGAAGTTTTAAGAGACAGACACAGAGTAAAGATATTATCTTCAGAGAGGCAAATCAATAAGGCCAATCTCACACACAGGGTGGTTTTACTGCCCTGACACTTATTGATGAGCTCACAGTTGTGGCCTGGTGTGCCTTAAACCCCTCAGCTCATCCTTCTGCCCCTCAGGAATCAACTCTGAAACGCCCCAACACTGTGGAGATACCATTTATTTTTCAGTTGAAAGCTTTTGCTTTTGATTCTCTAAGAAATTGCTTCTCGTTGTAACATTTTTACTTTATATGGTGACATTAAGTGGCACAAAAAGTAAAAGAAGTCGTTTTTGTTCTGTTGTTAAAGTGCTGCCTGTTCATTAATCCTACAACTTTATCTGAGTCCTGAGTCCAAGCTTACTGAGAGAGAAGTTTTTAGAGCTGCTGGTGAGGGGGTGGGTGTGGGTGCAGGGAGGAATGGTGAGAGGTATGCTCACACCAGGAAGCAACTCAATGGCTCCTTTTGATGCTCTTTAATGATATACAGTATTCATTGCCACCCATCACCACACACATACACACACAACTATTATAAGAAAGACCACCACAAAGGGGATACACATTTATGTAACTTCAATAAAAAAACACATTTTGTTCTTTATAGCCACAACTGTTTCACACACAAGCACGTAGTGAACTGGCATAAGAACAATAACAAAATGAAATCAAACTAAGAAAAAAACATTTTGGTGAAAATTTGCATAGAGCTAGTTCTTGTAACTTTATGAGACAGAATCAGCCTCTTCTCTCTAATAATCTAATAATGATAGTCGAATGGAAGAATTTCTCTTTAATCAGGTTCCAAACTTTATTCACAGAAGAACAGACTGCTGTTCTGGTAACAGGTTCATGTACTTTTGAACAGTTTTGTTCCTTCTTTCAGCATATGGACTTTAAGATTATTTTTAGCTAAGATATACATTCCTAAAGCACAGAAAACACTTTTACAGTTGAGCTGACCTATTACACATTAACCCTAACCCTAATCCTGGGCAAATGGTATGGGTGGGTGCTTGGATGTGCAGGACAGGTCTACAAGTCCACTGCTATTCAAATCATGATGTTACATCATAGCCAACATATTTATAGATATTTTATGTGTCTATATGCATTTGTGATGTCCAGGCTAAATACTTAGCTGAAGAATTCTCACTCTCAGTTCTGGTTCTTTTTTTTTTCTTCATTTAATTCCTTTAATTGCCAGGGACACTTGACTGTAGTGCATCCTCTGATTCCATCTCATTTTATTCCTAACATCTTGTCACGTCATTCCTCTATATGTCCCTCTTCACTACATCCAAATTATGTCTGATAACTTCATATTCAGCAATCTTTACAATAACCAAAATATCTCACAGCCTTTGTTCAGAGGAGGAATAGTGGATATCGCTGTTCCTCCTCTGAACATGTCCAAACCATCTCAGCCTCGCCTCTCTAACTTTCTCTCTGAACCGCTCAACCTGAGCTGCCCTTCTGATAAACTCATTTCTAATCCCGTCCATCCTCGTCACTCTCAGTGAAAATCTTAATGCCTTTGCCTTCTCTTTTTCTCAGTGCCACCACCTCCAAATTATATATCATAGCAGGTCTTTCTACCAACTTGTAAATCTTACATTTTTACTTTTGCCACTATCCTTTTGTCACAAACAACCTCTGACACTCATTTCCACCCACTCCACCCTGCCTGTATCCTCTTCTTCACCTCTCTTGTGCACTGTCCATTTCTTCAGATGTTTGATGCTAAATATTTAAACTACTCTGCCTTCTCTACCTTTGCTCCTTGCAGCTTCATTAATATACCCAAATTATTCCCTTTTATTCACACACATATCCTGCCTCACTTCTACTGACTTTCATTCTTCTTCATTCCAGAGCATACATCCACCTTTCAAGTCTCTCTTCCACCTGTCCCTTACTCTCTCTACAGATCACAGTGTTATCTGCAAACATCATAATCCATGGAGACTCCTGCCTGACCTCATCTGTGAACATGTACATCTTGAAAAGTCTAGTAACTGGTCTCCTCATCTCCCAGATGTTTCTGGACTGCTGTTGAAAGTATGGATGCTATGCAGCGGTAAACATGGCCATGTCCCATTTTTGTGTTGCTGCAACCAAATTTCAAATAATTATTTTTTTCTTAAAATGGTCAGTTTTCTCAGTCTAAAGATCTGATGTGTAATATATGTTCCCTTGTAAATAAAATCTATATGGGTTTATGAGATTTACAAATCATGGCATTTTGTTTTTGTTTACATTTTACAGGTCATCCCAACTTTTTTGGAACTGTGCTTCTCCTGTTGTGTGCATTGGCTAGATAAAGAATGTAACTTGGAAACAAAGAAATCTCAGGAGTGTTTTGTCTGAGAAATAAGCACTTACTAGGAAAAAAACTAAATTGGTTGTCAGTTATCTAAGTTGCCTGTGAATTTCCTGCTTGTCCATTCTCCACCATCACCGCCACAGGGAAACTTTGGCTGCCTCCCCCACCTGCAAGCTCATGAGAAAAATACATGTAGCAATCTAAATCAAATCTGAAAGAATAATTCTGAGAATAATGACTATTTTGAAACAGCGCTAACCTTTCTCTCGCCTCTGGCAGTCCTCTTGTGTTTGCATTCTCTCTCTCTCTGCTGTAATACTTACCAGCATGACACCTACTTGAATCCCGATTTCACTTTAATTTGTGTAATTAAAGAGCTAAAACTTGATTTTTTTTTTTTTTTTTTTACGTCTTGCATTTGAGTCCATTTGATGTGCAAATATGATAGTCCCACCATTTGCACTTAGGGGATACATTTTTGGTCTCCTCTACTGTTGCAAATCTGGAAAGTAGGGTGAGTGGTGTTGGTGTGGAAAAAACTAAAATAAAATCCTGCATACTCAAGATAAAGTTACCAAATTTTCCTGACATTGTCATATAGCTTTGTCTGACATTTGCTTCTGACGTGATATGACTACTTTGTGTTTGTTGACTGTGGACTTTTCTGAGAAACTGATGTTTGCTTTTGGCCCTACTTTTGTACTCTGTTTGAGTGTGAGGTCTGTGTCAAAATTGGACTCATAAAAGCAGGTGGTCAGAACAGGAATTCTGAGGGGAAAAATGCAGGCAGTGAAAGAAGGAAACCTTGAAAGGACACTCTGCCAAGCTTAAATCAGGTATGCTAATTGTTTTTGCATGGGTGGTGGTATGTAACTTTTTGAATTCAGCTCATACATACATTAGGTTCACTGTTCAGCTTTCCTCTGAGTCACTGATGATGGCTTAAAAGGGTAAAGGATGTAACAGAAGTGGCATCATCACACCTTCTAAAACCGTAAAAGTTCTGTAATCATTTTTTCTGCAAATGTAAAAGACCACTTGCCAAATAGCCATTGATCAAACGAGCAGTGTAGCCGTTATGAGTCAGGCAGGATCACTCTTAAGTGTTACATTTTCTAAAAATGGCAAAAATAGTTCCAATTTTCCCCACATGAAACCCTGCTCCCCTCTGCTGTCCCTCTAAAGCAATTTGTAGCACTAGATTGCCTCTGTGCAGTATGACAGGGAGAAGTGGCTGTTTATCAGGCAAGCTGGTATTTAACTTTGTAGGACACATTTGTATTGATTGGGCTTTGTAATTTTCTCCTGAGTAGATTGAGCTGCTGGTTGCAGGCTGGTGTGCATTAAAATTAACAGGATATGCCTCCAGCATGGCTGAGTAATGCCACAGTGTAGAAAGCAAGGCATGATTCTCACACTCATTTGTGTAAAATGGAAAATTGCCACAGGAGAGGTCTTTTTCCTCGCTGAGAGAAACTGTGGCATCTTTTCTGGGGCTTCTAGCTTGTAACTTGTAAACTTGTAAAATATAGCTGTGCTGGATTTTAAGACATAAAATTAAATTTTATTGATGCCTATAGGGAAAGTTAAAATTATACATAAATATGGTTATTTTAAAAAGAAGAGAGGACTATGCTTCAGTATAGTTCAGTATAATTTGTTAACAGCCTTCAAACCAGTGGTCCTGGAGCATGTCTATGTAGATTTTTTTGTTTTTCCTGTAATTAATGGGAAAAGCTGCAAAGATAGCCATAGTGTTATTTTGTCTTGTCTGTTTTGTTAGTCTCAAATTTGAGACTATGGCCTTTTGCTGAACCAGTAAAAAGATGTAAGTAAAGTTTATTTATTAAGCGCTTTTCTTTATTTTACTTTTCGTTGTTACTCTAGCACCAGTAATTTATACGTGCATTCTGAAATAAAGATTAAACTTTATTGAGAAAAAAAGAGGCCTGTCTAAATAATTAAACATTCATGCAGACATGAAACCATAAATATATGCTAAGGTGAGCAATTAGCTCATTAGACAGCTGGTAGAAACCAGAACACAAAGAATTAGATTTAACAGCAATAAAAGGTGAGTTATTGTGACGATCTAGATGTAGCAAAAAAAAAAAAAAGTGATCACAATGGCAAAAAAATAAAAAAGTCAGTCTGCAGCAAGAGTCTGTTAAAGTAAACCATGTTTTCATGATATCTGTGTAATATATATATATATTAGAGATCAACTAATACCTAAAGCAGTTCAAATTTGCTCCACCTCTTGTAACTGCAACAGTGGCTTATGTAGTAGTTTGTTGATGTTCTAAAGACAGAGGTATCAAACGTATTTAGCTCATGAGCCACATGCAGCCCAGTTTGATCTCAAGCAGGCCAGACCTGTAAAACCATGACATGATTTTGTTTTGTTTTTGACTATTTTCAAAAACAAAACAAAAAGAACACTCCAATTTTTTCACTATTTTATGAAGAAATAAAATGCATTCTGAAACTGATTTAGTAATCAGTGCATTTACAAAACAGTTGAACTGAGATGCCTGAGATGTTTGAAGAAAAAAAAAACCCAACAACTTTTTTTTCCCAGTCCTGGTGTCATGACAAAGAAATGCTACTGCTGAAGAAAGTGAAATTGAAGAAAAGATTTATTTTTAAATTCTTGGCCAAATGTCTTTGTCAGTAAGTTTTTAACACTGACATCATTCAGACCTCTAGCTTGGATAAAATGAACAATTTTTAACAACTACTTTCATGCCAAAGTGCACTCTTAAAAACCTGAATCACAAGAATTACAGAAGTGAAAACTTGAAAGAAGAAAACATTTCACTCTTTAATATCTTGTTCCATGTAACAGTTGATAAAGCAATGCTCAAAACCTCAGTTTTTTCATTTTCATTTTTTATTTTCTGTGGACATATTTGACAATTTTTTTAAAAACTTCAAAACATTTTAAGAGCACTGAACATCAAGTAAGTGTCTTGCATGTCTTTGTCCTGTCTTCCTCTCCTCAGCCCCAAATGGCCATGGCAGATAGCCACACCTAAGCCTGGTTCTTCTGGAGGTTTCTTCATATTACAATTTTTCTCAAATGCTAAAACACAAAAGCCAATCCTCTAAACCAAATGACCAGTTGTCTAAACACATTTACTAAATCTAGCCATCATTTACCAATATCATAAACACATGTCACATGAAGACACAATTCACAGAACACAATCCTCCGTTGTCATAAATCTAAACACATCTTCCCTTGCCAAAACACAAGTTGCAAAAGAACTCTGCTCATATTCTCAAATGAAAGCTCATGTGATGCAACATGCTTGCCACAGTCAGCAATATTTGAACACAATGAACACACCTGGCATCATTCATTACACACAATGACTCAAAATTGAAGACACATGTTGCTAATGCTGTGACTACATGTATAAAAGCAAGTTCAGAGTGCACAGTCTGCTGAAGATTCCAAACAAACACAATGGATGAAGGCAGAGTCAGGGGAAGAGGAATTCGATGCAGAGGAGGGAGAAGAGCTGGCCCTGGAAGAAGAGGAGCAGGCCAACGAGGAAGAGGAGTCCAAAT
>VVHJ01061599.1:0-10629 GCA_015107715.1 Tylochromis polylepis | reverse complement strand
CAGTAACGTTGGAAACCATCAGGACCATCAAGGTTAAATTATTTTATTCTCATCAGAGAATAAAACTTTCTTCCACCTTTCAGTGTCCCATGTTTGGTGCTCTCTTGCAAAGTCCAAATGGTCAGTTGTGGCGTTCAAGGAGACGAGGCCTTTGAAGACGTTTTTTATTTTTGAAGCCCTTCAGTCTCAGATGCCGTCTGATGGTTATGGGGCTGCAGTCAGCACCAGTAACGGCCTTAATTTGGGTCGAGGATCGTCCAGTGTCTTGACGGACAGCCAGTCGGATCCTCCGGCTCAGTGCTGGTGGAATTTTTTGGGTCTTCCACTTGACTTTGTTGTTCCATAACCCTCAGGATCATTTAAGAAATTCCAAATGACTGTCTTACTGCGTCCCATCTCAGCAGCGCTGCAAGAGACCCTGCTTATGCAGTTCAACAACCCGACCACGTTCAAAAAGGGAAAATTTTTTTGCCTTTTCCATCAGAACGTCATGACAGTGTGACTACCTGATAGAAAATGACAATGAATCCGCATTTTTGCACAGATTTGGCCTTTTAAAGGCATGTGGTCCTAAACTTTTGATCAGCTGTAAAACAGCCTGTTTTCAATAAATTGCTCAAAAAAATGTTTTGTCTCACTCCCATATCTTTTTGTTGCATCTTGAAACTCTACGTGGAACCTTGTTAAGATCCAACCATGCAAAATAGGATTTTTTGCCATTTTTCAAGTGGCCCTAAACTTTTGATCGGGACTGTATATTTCAGCTTGATTTTACCTTAAAGAAAAATCCAATGAGTAGCAGAAGTTATAGCAGGATTGGTAATAGCGTGGAATAAACAGATCACACTATCAATTTGGTTCAGCCGTCAACGTCTCCTGTGTTCGCTTTAACTTTTTTTCCAGTGTTTATAATTACATGGTTATGTTCGGCATAAATGAGCCAGATCCTGCACATTTGTGTATTTTATTGGTTGTCAGTATGATGGGACAAGGTGTGAAACACAGTCCCAGCCGGTTTCTTGCTGTAATTTAACACCTTCACAGTGTTTACACTGCAGCAATGAATTTCAGCCTGGTTTTGTAGGATGAGAGGATGTGGGTCAGAAGAGTAAATTAGACAACAAATATGCAGGGCCAGTCTTGCCAGTTTATTGAAATGCTCGATTATACTTATTATACAGATTATACAGTATATCTTAATTCAGGGATCTGTGGAATATGCTAGTTTCACTTGTGTAGGAGGCATAGAATTCTAAGTGAAAATACAATAATCTTAAAATGGTTCACAGTTTTGGCTGAAAACTTCTCAGAATTACAGAACACAAACTGTCAGCAAAATTATTGTCTATTCTATCATTCACCTTAGGATTTAGATATGCAGAAAGACTTGCATCAATACACAAGGAGCTGCATAGTAAACATACAAAATACACACTGCTTTGAAAAGAAGCTGAAGACCCTATTCCTTGAAAACTGGAGGTTTTCTGAATGATATAGAATAATGCATTACTTTATTATCTTTTATTTTTCCATTTTATGTTTTGCAATCTTTTGTTTCCATCTTTGAAATACATGTGTTTTATAACTCAAGCTTATTTTCATCCCTTCTGGAAGCAGCTAATATTGCAGTCTTCTATTAGAACACTGCTCTGCAAAATTATTGCAGCTGGTGGTTTATGACCTAAGTGCAAAATAAAAGATTAAAAGACAAGTTTGCATTAATATTAATATTTATATATTCTCAGAAGCTTTTTGAACTTTTGCTGCCTTCATTTTCCTAGATGGTAAGCTAAGGAATACGTTTTACATCTAACGTGGTACATCCAGTCAGTGAACATAATGTATGACCAACTAGATTATTGTAAAAGCATGACTTCATATCCAACTGACATTAATTTGTTTAATGTGTAGGAATGTGGTGCACCATCCGTATAAGCAAACCAGAAAAATGTTGACATGTCGCTTATTTGTTTTTCAGTAACTTCACATATTGATGTTGTGTTTCTGTATTTTCTGTGTCTGACAGCACGTGTTTATGTGGTTTCGTTGGTGGGGTCAGGTGGCTTGAAAATTGTTTTCCCTTGAAGAAAGACATTTGCTTTTTGGACCAAGTCAGACTGCTGAGCTGTTAGAACTGAACTAGATTTCCTAAAAAATCAATATTACAGTTATCTGTAATATTAATCTCTGATTTCTGATATATTAATCTGTGTTAATTAATTTTCAAAAGAAAGACATGAATGCTCTAACTCTCAAAGTTAAAGAGTCACCAGTGCTTAGGAGGTAGAGAACGTTGTTTACAAGTGGTCCACTAATCATAATGCTGCTGGTTCAATCCCCAGCATCTATACTCTGGGAAGAAGTGGCCTGTGATAAAGTGCTGTTGTATAAAATTAAAAAAACAAAAACAAACCACTGTGTGAGTTTGTATGCAAATACATGAATATGTGACTTGTAGTAAAAGAGTGCTTTGAGTGGTCAAGTCTAGAAAAATCCTTTCTAACTGCCAGTCCATTTACTGTGTGACTGAAGTAGCTGTTTGGGACAACGCTGATTTCTCACTGCTACAAAACAATATCCACTCAACAAAATTCAACTTACTGCTGCTGACATCTGTTCTTGGTGGTATTGATACTTCCTACACTTCCTGAACTGTAGCTGGTCTATATGCCAAACAGCTGAAGCGCTTGCACAATGATGTACGGTTAACTGCAGTCTTTGGCCTATGAGGTACACAACAGACATTATGCGAAAACTAAAATTACTTGAGAGGACCAGACCTTGTATATACCTCATCCTCATCTGCACCTGCTCCATTTTCCATCATTTCAATCCATCCATTTAACTTTTGATGCAGTATGAAGGGTGTCTTTCTTTATTACAGCTACTAAAGATCTTTGTTTTTTCAGACGTACTAAAATGACAAAAAATCTGTCAGTTAGAGGCTCTAAAGGTAGCGTTGGTAACATTTTGAATGATCGCCCAGCTCAATCAATATTGTGTAATTGTGCTGCAAATGTATTATACCACAGAGAGGGGACGATGGACGATTACAGCAAACAAAAAAAAGAAAAAAGAGAGAAAAAGAGCAGACATTCAGACACAAAAGACTAACTCAACAGCATTTGTATGTGCAAACCTTGCTCAGCACAGCCCGAACTCTATCTTTTACAAGTCAGTATTCTCCACCACACTCTCAAGCGTCTCCACCTCTCTTGCTCTTGTTTTATATGAGCTGCTCTTGCCTCTCCACACTGCCTGTGCTGTCTTTCTAGTGTCTCCTTCAGATTGCTGCTTTGCATGCCCAGCGACAGCCGATCAATATCCCGCCCTCTGTGTCTGGTGAGCCAGGCGTCACCGCTGAAATAACAACAGATTGGCCTGTTTGTATAGAACAGTCTCTCAACTCGTCCTGGAGACTCAGGAAACTCAATGCAAAACAATCATTTACAACAACACGGCCAGCAGACAGGCACTGAGGTGGTGGAGCTCATTCATGTAAAAGAATAGATGCTTCACTGATGCTTAGTTGGCCTTTAAATGACAAGGGCGGTACATTCAGTGATTAGGATTGGTAAGTCCACCTTGGCATTCTTTATGGTACCAAAGAAAAAGCTGCATGTTGTAGCTGAGAAAAACATGGAGACCCTTGAGGGACAGACAAGAGCCCAGTGGAATGGCTTCAGTGTTCCAGCATTTATTCTTATAATTCAACAACATACTTCTGATAATGCAACCCAGATGCCAGAGCTCCAAACGCAGGTGCTCAGTGGTCTAGTGTTAATTGCTGCTAATTGGTGTAGCAACACATTGAGGCATATCCGGTCTGTGTGTATTACAGTGAGAACAGAGGGGATTGTCAAGTGCTTCAGTGGAAGGACTGTAAGATTATCCAGAAGCTCTGTGCTCTGTTATCAGTCCTCTATATTACACACACAGAAAATCAGAACAAAGATAATATTAGTCACCATAATCTTTGTGTTTTTTGGAAAAATTTAAATAGCTTTCCTAGCTGATTGTAAAGAACATTTTACACTCTAGGTGAAACATTAAGCACCATGCAGAGCCAAGAGAGGGGGAAAAAAACACAGTTAGAAACCAAACATTTAAAGCCCACCTGGACAATCTGCAGACAGAGGCCCTGGACCCTATTCCTGGAAGCATATTAAAAAACAGTAAGTTTATTTTTAAGCTCCGAATTTTCCCATTCCAGAGTAGCTGATTAGATTTAGTCCAGTCAAGTCTGAGTATGTTCACCTTGAGTTAAGCATGTGCATACGTAGAGAAAGAAAGCTTCAATACCACAATTCACAGTGGCGAGCAAATAAAGAGCAAGGCTCTATTTTCATCCTGCGGACCAAAGAATATAAATGTGTGTCAGTGTCAGTGAGCGTCATATTTATCTCAAAGAATGGGACGAGGGGTCATTTTAATTACCTTGGGCTGCATCATTCAGACAGTCATCATTATAGACAATATAAAAATTTGGTGTACATATATTTTTTTTATATATATCATTATATATATAATATTTATAAAATATATATCTTTTATAAGTAGATGAAGCTAAAAACAAAATTTACATTTGATTTTTAATCTTTTTTATTCAATTAAGCATTTTTTTCTTTGCAGTTTATGGCCATTTTATTTTTGGACTATATTCAGTAAACATTTAATGTACTGATGGGATGTGCAACGACGTCACTTTTTTATTATGGAAAATGTCATTATTTTTGCCATTGCTTGCAAATGCTTAATGAGATATACAGGAAAATGCTTTCATTGTTCCCCAGGTTAACCATTTCTAATTTGATCTAATCTCAGTTTCACTGATAAACGATGGCTCTCTTACATCCATGTT
Organism: Tylochromis polylepis; assembly: GCA_015107715.1. Taxonomy (NCBI): domain Eukaryota; kingdom Metazoa; phylum Chordata; class Actinopteri; order Cichliformes; family Cichlidae; genus Tylochromis; species Tylochromis polylepis. Next base: position 5,768 of record VVHJ01061599.1, on the reverse strand, counting down.
TTATTGCTTGAATGTAAATAGCGAGGGTTAAGCTATAGTGTCACATTTAACTCAGAGAATACATGGGTGGATCCAGTAGACCCACCATGACCAAGTTAAATGATTTTCAGTGGTAATGCTGAATTTAAGACATTGCACCATTAAAATATTGTCTGACACTGTACTGTAATTGTTTAATGACTGAATCTCCCTCTGTGAACAGATTTCCATTGTGAAATGTTTAAAACACACTTTAAAATACATTTAGTTCAGTTTTAGAGGCTCAAAATCATTTCTGCCTAGTCCTCTGTGCGATATTCACATCGTCTCCAAGATCCCTAACATGACAGGCATTTGTGATCGAATACTCGAATATTTCCACTGTGGGGAAACTTGCTGAAAGCCTGACAGTTATATTATTGTCCATAATCAGAAATGTGGTGACTGATTTTTTTTTCCAGAGCTGATAATATATTTGCAATGTAATTGTTGTCTCTGTCACATTGTATTATCGTAGGTGATTTGGCGCTGTTTAAATAAAACTGAATTGAACAGAACTGAATCCATCCTAATACATTGAAAACTGAATGATTATAAAAGCACCGGTGTTAAAAAAAAAAAAAAAAAAGGGTGAACTAATGTCTTACTGGGATTTCAGGGTTTGTAAAAATCTAAACTTCTGTAAAATAATTTGCTCCACTCACTCTTCAGTTGTTTTTCATTACACTTGAGTACTGCCTAATGTGTGTGGGGTTGTTATAGCAACACGACTGAAAGTCCCATGACGTCATTTTGTATGTGACACAAACTACACATCAATGGAGGATATCAAGGCCATGGTATACGTGCTTCTTGGTATATTACCTTGTGACCATGCCACGCCATAGAGTAGGAGGCAGGGTACACCCTGATAGACTGGTAACCCATCCAGTGTGTACCCCAGCTCTCGTCATGTAACAGACTCCAGCCCCACCAAAATCCTGAAATGGATAACTGGAAGATCTTGAATGGATGGACGGACGTTATAAATGACATTATATTCAAAATTACACAATTTAATTATGTAACAGTCTAAGAACTTATTGAATTCCCAACTCGTAAAAGAATGAACTGAACTGGAAAGAGAACTGATTAACCACTGGTTTAAAATCTCTGCACACCAGAATGAAACACAGGTGTGTAGATGGAAAAAAATAAATAAATAATGACCTCCGTATACTGTCTGTTCACCTATTTTACTGAATCACAATGTTTTGGTCCAACTGACTTTTATCAGGTACAAATCAATGTTCATATAATCGCTCACACACAATTAAATATATGTCACAACTTAGTATATAAGTATTCTTAGTATTCTCCAGTTGGTTGATAGAATTCCACTCGGTGTCTGGGTGTGAACATATATTTATATGATTGTGTGTGAGTGATTATATGAACCGACTATCCACAAAAATAAAAACTGCATCACACCACACAAATGTACATTTCATTGCTACTCATTGCTAGTAAATATATCCACATTATTAAGACAATAATTGTCGCATGGTTTTCTGACCATACTAGAATGAGACTCCAGCAACAAATCTTTCTGTTTGCTGCTATGAATCAACAATAAGAAGCAGAAGATATTCACAGTGTGATACAAAGAAAATCAGAATGAGATAGCCAGTGCTCAAGAAATAGATCCAACTTCATACCAACTCTTTCATTTGATCTTAATGATAGCCATTGTATTGATGCCTTTCACGATTATTTCCGCTTCTTGCAACCTGCTTCGGCTCGCCTGGCTGCCGGCCTGTGTGCCCAGCTCCAACACATGACTCCTTTAAAGAGCTTGAAGGGGTCTTAGAAATGGAGCAAAGCAACAGCAACAGAGGAATACAAGAGGATAGAGTAGAGGAAGAGACAGACGAGCAGGAGGAGGAGGGGAGCTGGACAAGATGAAAGAAACAGCTGTATACAAATGACAGGCTTCCATACCTCCCCACCACCACCAACAACACCAACACCATCCAATCTCTCCCCACCCCCCCACCTGTGGTGATGTTGCCCTGTGCGGTCATCGAACAGCTTCAAAGAGCCAGGCAGGCGAGACGAGGCGAAGCGAGCGGGCCGAATCCTCAAAGAGACAGCCTCCCTCTCCTCCTCCGCTAACACCACGGCCTCTGACACACAAACACAATCTGCCTCGTCCACACTGCACACCCTCTTTACTCCCCGCTCAGCCCCCCCCACCATCACATGTAAAGAGCCAGCAGAAGGAATACAGGAGGAGGAGGAAGGGAATGAAGTGACTTTATCACAGCCATGTACTCAGTAGAAGTGACAGGGGCGAAACCAGCAAACATGCGGCATATGTAGTTTCTGCTTTCAATGAAAACATACAAAACTTTACGCATGTACACTCAGTTTGAAGGAGTTTATATCATTAAACCTAACCACAGAATAGGCTTATTTTCTATGTGAGACAATAAAAAATTGTTTAGAGAACATTTACGATTTTTCAGCTACATTTTACATCCATTGGTGTAAATTCTTGACAGATTACATTTTCCTTCAAAACACTTAAACCTTGCGTAAAGGATTCTTTGATAAACAGGGGTATGTTATCTTCTTACAGAGATTCATGGATAATGTCTAAAGAAAGAGCTCTTTTTTACACACCCAGCAGACACAGAGGACACTTAACATTAATCTGAATTTGTATATACAACTTTAATACATTGCTCTTTAATGGCTGATTGCATCATTGTCTTCACAGGCTATTTCTTAGCTGGTAGCATACAGCGTGCTTATGTAGGCATATGGGTAAAAGAACAAATGATGGTGGCAATGATGGCAATGATGGCTTTGTTTTTGTCCTGTGTGGCAGGGGTGTAGTTTTTGGCTCCGCTGCAGGGGAAAGCACTGTATGCACTACAATAAACGAGACAAACATAATCTGAATCCGGCGTGGGTCTTCGTGTGTTGGCATTGGTGCCAAAACCCTAAGTGGTCATGTCAGACCCGCAGCTCGCGCAGCCTGGGCAGCTGCTGCACCTGCTGGCGCAAATGCTGGCGGAGATGGTGGCGATGCATCAGAAGCAGGCAGCGGCGCACAAAGCTCAGCTGGACGGGCTCCAGGCCCAGTGGTATGTGGTATGGGCTCCGGGCCTTCAAGGGAGGTCTCACCGGTTCCGGTGATTTGCCCCACGGAAGATTTTCCACTGGAGCAGTCTCGTGACGACACCCTACACTCAGCCTTTGACCAAGTGATAGAGATTGATGGTCACTTGGTGCGCCCTGCAGCCACGCGGACCTACCCGCGCTTCGTATTGTTAAATGATAGGCTTTATTCAGTGAGTCATGACACTTTCACAGAGGAGAAACACACCCAGTTGTTGGTGCCTAAGAGCTGCCGGGAATCAGTATCCCAAAAGAGATAATGACTGACCAGGGCATGTTGTTCATGTCTCGCACACCAAAGGAACCGCATGAAATATTGGGCGTTAGATCTGTTCGGACCAGCGTCTACCACACTCAGACTGATGGGCTGGTGGAGCGGCTGAATCAGAGTTTAAAGTCCATGATTCGTAAGTTCATTCATGAGGATGAACGCAATTGGGATTGCTGGTTAGACCCTCTGTTGTTTGCAGTGTGGGAGGTGCCCCAGGCCTCCACGGGATTTTCTCCCTTTGAGTTACTGTTCGGCAGGAAGCCGCAGGAGGTGCTGGACCTTATTAAAGAAAACTGGGCGGAAGGTCCAAACCCAGTGAAAAATGAGATTCAGTACGTTCTGGACCTGTGTGCAAAGCTGCAAACATTGGGGAGGCTGTCATGGGAAAGTCAGCAGCACCTGTACAGCAGAGGGGCTAGACTCGAGCAATTTTCACCCGCAGACAAAGCGCTTGCATTGCTCCCTTCTTCAAGCTCAAAATTACTCGTCAAGTGTCAAGGACCCTTCGTGGTCACCCGGCAGGTGGCTGATGTTGACTATGAAGTGGTACAGTCGGACAGGGGAGGAGCTACACAGATATATCACCTCAACCTTCCTTAAAGCACGGAGAGAGGCTGAAACCACTTCTCTGGTGAGCCTGGTAATGGAAAGAGATGAGTCGGGGCCGGAGGTGCCAAATTCCACCATTCCCACCTCCCTCCATTGTGATAACCATCTGCATTGCAACAGCGTTTTGCAGATGTGTTCTCCCCCTTGCCCTGCCGCACGTCTCTCATGGAGCACCATTTTGAAACGCAGCCTGGCGTGACAGTGCATTCACGGCCCTACAGGTTAACTGAACATAAATGGCAAGTTGTTCAGAAGGAATTGGCTGACATGCTGAAAATGGGGGTAATAGAAGAGTCGCATAGTGCTTGGCGTAGCCCCATAGTTCTGGTCGTGAAGAAAAATGGGTCTATACAGTTCCATGTCGACTACTGCAAGGTGAATTAAGTGTCACAGTTTGATGCTTATCCCATGCCCCGGGTTGACGAGCTCCTGGACCGGTTAGGCACTGCTCGCTTTTTCATGACGCTGGATTTAACCAAGGGCTACTGGCAGATTCCTTTGTCTGCAGAGTCTAAGGAAAAAACAGCCTTCTCACACTTCCGTTCGGCTTGTTCGGAGCCCCAGCCACTTTCCAGCACCTCAATGACCAGGTGCTACGTCTGCACGCTGCATATGCTGCAGCCTACCTGGATAATGTTATCATCTACAGTGACACCTGGGGGGAGCATGTGCAGTGGGTGGCCACGGTTCTGGAGTCCGTGAGGTAGGTGGGGCTCACGGCCAACAGTTGCAGTTGCACAGAGGAAGGTAGAGTATTTGGGGTACCACTTGGGAGGTGGGCAGGTGTGTCCACAGGTGGAGAAAATGGCCGCCATTGCATCCTGCCTGCGTTTCTAGACCAAAAAGGAGGTGAGGCAGTTCCTGGGGCTGGCCAGGTATTACCGCCGGTTCGTGCCTGGGTTTGCGGACCTGACCAGCCCCTTAACCGATCTCACCCAAAAGGGTGCCCCGGATCTGGTCCAGTGGATGGGGCGGTGCTCGGCGACATTTGTGCAGGTGAAAAAAACTCTCTGTGGGGAGCTGCTGCTCCACACACTTAACTTTTCCCTCCCTTTCATTCTGGAGATGGACGCCTCGAACAGAGTACTGGGGGCCATTTTATCCAAGCAGGTAAGGGGGTCGACTGCCCGATCCTTTACATCAGGAAGCTGACAGAGAGGGAGACCAAATACAGCTCCACCGCCTTTAAAAGGACAAATCTGTGCAAAAAATGCGGATTCATTGTCATTTTCTATCAGGTAGTCACACTGTCATGACGTTCTGATGGCAAAGGCAAAAAAATTTTCCCTTTTTGAACGTGGTCGGGTTGTTGAACTGCATAAGCAGGGTCTCTTGCAGCGCTGCTGAGATGGGACGCAGTAAGACAGTCATTTGGAATTTCTTAAATGATCCTGAGGCTTATGGAACAACAAAGTCAAGTGGAAGACCCAAAAAATTCCACCAGCACTGAGCCGGAGGATCCGACTGGCTGTCCGTCAAGACACTGGACGATCCTCGACCCAAATTAAGGCCGTTACTGGTGCTGACTGCAGCCCCATAACCATCAGACGGCATCTGAGACTGAAGGGCTTCAAAAACAAAAAACGTCTTCAAAGGCCTCGTCTCTTTGAATGCCACAACTGACCGTTTGGACTTTGCAAGAGAGCACCAAACATGGGACATTGAAAGGTGGAAGAAAGTTTTATTCTCTGATGAGAATAAAATAATTTAACCTTGATGGTCCTGATGGTTTCCAACGTTACTG
>VVHJ01061597.1:3009-15076 GCA_015107715.1 Tylochromis polylepis | reverse complement strand
CACCCATACAATATATGAGAGTGTTCACTTGATTTTCCTCTGAGCTAGCAGACAGATTACTTGCCTGACGAAATCTCTCGAAGCGACGGACCCATCTTGTCCATTCGTGTGGTTTGGAAAAATCAAAGGGCTCCGGTGGTTGGATGCTAAACGTAGCGCTGGGAGTGCTAGCCGCAGTGCTAACTCCTGCCCTCGGACGATCGTTAGCGTCGTCATTAGACATTTCCGTTTCACCTTCCCCTCTCCTCACACTTGGCAGATCTTACGAGTCACACAGCACTTCTGACACCATGGGTGATTCTTACTCTGAATCGGAATGAATACGCGGGACAACTGTGTGCGGTAAGACCAACTCTTTACTCACTTATTTCCACCTCCCGGCATGCATTGCCCGTGCGTAGCACGTAATTACACAATCGAACAATAATCACATACAGCCCATACAACAAATGTACCAGGGGCAATTATGAATACACCACATATTTGACAACTGCATAATAAAACTGGGAATTCTGTTTTTGGTGTGCCACCCCAATATTTTTAGTGGCCCTCACATGGCCACCCCTATGAAAAAAAATTCTGGAGGCACCCCTGCTGTGAATACTAATGTACAGTACCTTTTATATTTTTTGTTTTTTATTTTATGCAATTTATTTTTAATAAATTTGCAAGAGTTTTTGGTAACCTTTTTTTCACTTTGTTATTATGGGGTATTGTGTGTAGAACTTCGAGATGATGTCATGGTCCTTCTTTCTGTCTCTCTCAGTATGGATTTGTGTTGTTATTTGTGTGTGTGTGTGTGTGTTGGGTAACCACGCCTTACCTTGCAGGGGCAAGATCCTTTTGGGATCTCCGGCCTCCTTCTGGTGCACCAGGAAACGATCACGCTCAACTGTTTGTCATCTGCTGATCAGCTGGCTGCTACTTAAGCTACGAAAATACCTTCAGTTTTCGCCTGAGCATTGCACAAACCAAACCACTTCTGATCTGTAAGTCCATTTTCCTATTACCCCGAAGATTACTAGCTTGTCATTTCCTCTGTGCAGAAGCTCTGGCTTTATCGTGCAAGAGTGATTTGTGAATGACAGAGCTATGAAGATTCTGTTTCTGCATTGAATGAACTCTGGAGGTTTTGGTTATGACATATGAAAAATCAGTTGAATACTTTTTGGAATAAGGCTATAACATGAAAAAATATGGAACAAGTGAAGCACTGTGAATAGTTTTCGGGTGCACTGTATACTCCATGGAACAATTTCCACTCCAGTGTCTCGTGATGACATTCTACATTCTGCCTTTGAACAAGTGATTAAAGCTGATGTCAGCTGGTGCGCTCTGACGCAGTACAGACTTACCTAACATGCTGGACTAATGTTGCCAGTATTAATTCATCTCCATGTTTGTTATGGGAAGTTGGCACTGGTTTGGGAGTCGTTTTGTGTGTCACATTTGCTATGAGCCAATGGGTGTGATGGGGTTGGATTAATTGAAGGCAGGTGTATTTGATTGCACTGATACTCTCGTCCACTACTCGTCTACTACTACTGTGCAGGATTGTCATAAGGCCAGATCTAAGATGACTTGGTTTAAATATGTTCGCGATGGATAGTTTGCTGCTCTGTGAAATGTGTAATTAAGATGCAGGTGATATTTTGTCTCTCTGTGCAGGCCAGGGCCTAGTTTATGCCACAGTCTAATGGCCAAGTTGGGTTGCTGAGGCTGGAGTGATTACCGGCCTTCTACTTACAGGGTGGTGGGTCTTGGAGGACAACAGCTGATTCCTGTTAAAGTGTTTGACATGTAAAGTGCAGCTTTATTGTGGATAGCTGGCTCTGGCCTTGGACTGTGTGTTTTATCCCTTTTGCAAGTGGGACACTAGACTGTTTTATCCCTCCCTCTTTTTTTTTTTGATTGTTGTACTAATACATTCTTTTTTAATTTTATTGATCGTCATCTTTTGCCCACGGCTGAGATGGTTGGTCAGACCTAGAATCTCTGTGTGTGTTACACACTTATTAGAGACAGCTTTTATTGAGTGAGTTGTGACATTTGGACAGCAAAAGAGAACATCCAGTTGCTGATGCCAAAAAGCCACTGGGAAATGACTTTCCAGGCTATTCCAGGGATAGCATGGGCACCCATCCTGTCCTGAATGCGAGTATGTTAACCTGGTGGCAAATGCAAAAGCACCATTGCAGCCTGTACTACTTGTGGAGGTTGCATTTCAGCAAACTGGCATAATCTCATTGGGCAACTTCACTGGAGTGCACATGGATATTGCTTTGTGTTAGCTCTGGTAGATTATGCAGTGTGATATCCTGTTTCTGGTCATCTTCCTTGTCTGTATCCCAAATAGAGTCAACCGACCAGGGCACATTATTCATGTCACACATGCTGAAAGTGTCAGTGTCCTATGACCAACTGTGAAAGTTGGACCTAAAAGCAGACACAACAAACTAAAAACTCCAAACACTGAATCCTTTAGTGACCACAAAAAGTTCTTTGACAGGGGTGGGGCAGTGAAAGTGAATCTTGCAGGTGGTGCGTCTACTGAATCAAAGAGGGTTATGACCAGGCACTGAGAATGATGGAGGACATTGCAGGGAGAATTGTGGCATACAGGCTTACTTGAGGGGTAGTGAGCAAACGATACAGGTGAGTGTCAGTGGAATTATCCAAGTGAGATACCAAGATGTCAGTCCTCGCTTTAGAATCAGAGTGGACGTGAATGTCAGCTGGCAGGACGGCAGGTAAGTGAGATCTTCAATGCTTTTCAGATTTCAAGTGAGTAGTGAATTGGCAGCAGGTGAGTAGTAACAAATAGGGGAACAGCTTTAGAAAATCTGAGGAAGTAACAGGTTAGCATGAGGAGTAATCCAAAAGGTGACTGGGACACAAGGAAAAACCAGTTAGCACAGTTACCATGTTTAAACTAAGTATACAGGCCAACTTACCGCTGCAGAATAGCTGACGATCTGGCGAAGAGTAGAGGTCTGAGCAGGTCCTAAATACAGCCGGGTTGCCTCTCCCTGCATCCACCTCTCCTCACCTGCATCGCATTGACAGGTGAGAAGAAGCATATGCGGTGAACTGGAACACAACCAAAACAGGTTACCAAGTCCAAGCAAACAGAAAAAAAATGGTACTATGTACTATGGAAACAATATCAAACTCATAAGACTTAATATAAGTCTTGAACATAATTATTGGGCCGGTTGTACCAAAAATCCACCAATCCTCCTCTGCTCCTTTTGTCACGATCCTGGGTCTTCTGACCCAGCGTGTTGAGTTTATACTTGTATTTTGATGTTTATGGCTTATGTTTAGTTTATTAGGTTCTCTAAGTTCATTTCCATTTTGCCTTGGTTGCTTTGTTATAGTTTGTCATTTTGCAGTTTCCCCTTGTGTCTTCCACCCCTGTGTTTAGTCTCCCTCTCCCTTCATGTGTCTCATGTCTGCGTGTCTTATGTTGTCAAGTTCATGTTATGTCGGCATCTCATTATGTTTCCTGTTTTATTTGGAAAGTCTTGTGTTCTACGTCCAATGTGTTTAGGTTTACACTTCCCTTGTGGCATCGTTATGTTTATTTGTGTCAGCTGTTCCCTCATGTGTTTCCACTTCCCCTGATTACCTCCTGTGTATTTAGTCTGTGTGTTTTCAGTCATTCCTTGTCAGGTCCTATGTCATTTTCCATGCCATGTTTCCACGGTTCATGTCCAGGTCTTTCATGTTGTTTTCTAGTTCACCCAGTTTAGGTTAATGCTTAGTTTTACGTCAGTTTGCCTTGCCCTTTGTTTGCGTTTATTTGCCAGCCGTAATAAATAGCTTGTTTTCAGTTACGATTGAGTTTTGTTTCTTCACGTGTCTGCGTTTGGGTCCACCGTCTCACTACATACAGTCTGCTTCTCTGCCAGACTGTGACACCTTTGTGATAACCATCTTTCACCAGCTCAGAGTGCAGGTGTTGCTGAGCTACAGTGTCGCTTTGCTGATGTGCCTGTCTCCTCTGCCTCCTTGTAGCTACTCCTTGCCCAGTTAGGCACCGATTCTTTTAGATTTAACCAAGAGCTACTGGTAGAGTGCCTTGTGTTCAGATTTCAGAGAGTATGTTGGGCTCCCTGGCCTAAGTTGATGGTGGGGTATGTGGCAGCAGGGTATTGTTTTCAATAAATTGCATGCTCAAAAAAATGTTTTGTCTCACTCCCATTTTTTTTCTTGTTGCATGTTGAAGCTCTACTTGGAACCTTGTTAAAATCCAACCATGCAAAATATGAGAGAGAGCAAATAAACCAAGAGCAAGGTTTTTGCCCTTGGCCACTCCCACCTCTCCCACCCACACAAGCTGCTCCTGAAAGTAAACAAGGAAGAGCAGTAAGCATATAGGGTGGGCCGTCACAACCCTCTAAGAAGTTCAGCTTACATTAGTCATAATATTTCCATTTTAATTCAAACTTTCCTCCATCAACTCAGCAACTTATGGTGCCTGTAAGAAGCAAATTAAGAGAAAGATGAAGGAAAATACTAAGAATGCAGATCTGTTAGATAAATGGCAATACACAATATACTAGGGCCAAGCCCTTGACAATACATTCGCCAAAGTGCTGTTTTCACCCTTTATATGGTGAATGTCAAAGTCAAAGGGCTGTAGGAATAGGCATCATCTTATAAGGCGTTGGTTTGGATTCTATAGTGAGTGAAGGAATGTTAGACTGTGGTCTGTATATACTGCAAGAAGCTTACAACCAGCTCCGACATAAACTCAAAATGCTGCAGAGCCCAGATTAAAGCCTGTACTTCTTTCACAACAATTCTGTAGTCTAACTGATAAGAGTTAAACTTATGAGAAAAAAAAAAACTGAGCGGATGAACAACTCCATCATCACAGCCCCAGCAAGAAAATTACTGGCAACCACCTGCAACTGGAATGGCTCATTCATACAAGGAGCAACCAGAACAGGAGCAGAAGAAAGCATGGCCTTGATGTCCTCAAAGGCCTTTTGAGAGCCAGGGGTCCACTCGAAATTAACCTTGGAGGTTCATGAGAGGTGCAGCTATAGTAGAAAAAAACTGCAGATAGAAACCTACCATGCCCAAGAACCTCTTTTTTTGTGTGTGTGTGTAGACGGGGGAGAAAAATGAACAGCCTCAATAACCTCAACTTTGGCTCTTACTGGGCAAACATTTCCCTGACTTTACCAAGATAGATAATTATGACCTTTGTAAATTCGCACTTCCCCAGGTTCTCAGTGAGGTAGCCCATGCAAGGCAGTCAAACAAAGCTCTAATTCTCAGCTGACGAACAGGTTCAGCATCTCATACATCAATGTCATTGTCTGAGAAGGGGTGTCTGAAAAAACGAAGTAAAAGAGTGTATGAGACTAATTGCACTCTCTTAGATTCGGACAGATGACCCAACAACAGGTTCAGAAGTTTAACAGATTCTGAGTTGTTAAGGCGGAGGATGTCATCATCAGAGAAATAGGATCATAACAGAACAGTTACATTAGCAGGAGTCATGTAGGACATTAGTTGTAATTAAAAGAATTTTAAATTCAATTCTGAATTTCAACAAAGGTCCACAAGAATAGGATGATGTGTGATCACCATCTAGTATATGTTAGCAGCTTAGTTGCTGCATTCTAAACCAACTGAAGCTGGGCTACAGACTGATTTTAGATCAGGTGGCGAGAAAGGAACCAGATCAGAGCAGCTCCACTTTGGGTAAGGAGACCAGACAATACAAGTGTACAACCTGTGATTTTTACTTTATAAAACATTCCAAAAGGTAAATCTGGCTTCCTCACACAGAGATGGAATTAGTGGGGTTAGGTTAAATGGTTATTCTAAATGTCCAAAGGTGTGAATGTGAGTGTGCATAACTGGCTGTCTCTCTTTGTTAGTCCTGTGTCAGATTAGTGACCTGTCCAGGGTGTACCCTGCCTCTCATCCTATTGTAGCTGGCCCCCTGTGACACTGAAGGATAAGCAGTAGAGAATGGATCGATGGATGGATACATCCATTAACCTTTGTGAGCCTTCTTCGCTCACAAAGGTTAATTATGGAATTCCACGGGATCCACAGGGTTACAATTCTGTTTAGATTATGTTTCCTTTAGGCAGTTGTAGATGCAGATGATGTCCAGCTCTCTCTATCAATGAAGCCAGATGACACAGACCAATTACTTAAACTGCAAGAATGTCTTAAAGACATAAATACCTGGCTTACCTCTAATCGCCTTCTTCTAAGTTTAAATAAAACTGAAGTTATGGTAGTCTGCCATAAAAATTGTAGAAATATTATGTCTAACCAGATACTTAATCTGGATGGGATTGCCTCCAGTGGGGAACTTATCCAGCTCCCTATTTAAACGGAGAGCTGGTTCCGGACCTTCCTGTATTTGAGGGGTGCCTGGTCAAAATTCCACATTATTAAACAAACACTGTAGGACTGCTTTCTTGCATTTGTGCAAGAAAACAAAAATGTATTACTTTTAGACTGGAATATTGTAATTTATTATTACAAAACTCCCTGAAAGGCCTTTAGTTGATCCAAAAATGCTACAGCAAGAGTACTGATACAGACTACAAAGGGAGACCATACATCTCACTTATTGGCTTCCTGTTGAATGGAGAATAAATTTTAAAATGCTTCTTCTCACATACGAGGTCTTGAATAATCAGGCTTCATCTTATGTTAAAGACCTCATAACATATCACCTCAATAGAGCACTCTCCAACTGCTGGGTTACTTGTAGTTCCTAGGATATTTAAAAGTATAATGGGAGCCAGAGCCTTCAGCTTCCAGGCCCCTCTTCTGTGGCACCAGCTCCCAGTTTGGATTCAGGAGACAGATAACCTTCTCTAACTTTTGAGATTAGGGTTAACTGACCAACAGTTAGTTGATCCAGGTTACAGGCCATATATTTCTCAAGGCTATGTGTCTATGGTTGGTGTAAAGAATAAGTTCGACTGAATATCCTTAGAGATTCTGGGGCTTTAGAATCATTTATCCTGTCATCTGTGGAGGAGTTCAAATCAAAATGACATGATTTCTACTCCTAATCGTAGAAGTAAGTCGCAGCTTTGTCACATTAATTTACTGAAGCATTATCATACAAGAGCTACTGACTCTACAGAACAGATTAAGCCAGTTTTGCTTGCCTCTCAATTGGAAGATTTGATGGAAAAGAATGATTCTGTTATTATCCTATTAATTTAGAGGTATCCATACTTATGAGGTTTAGCACCTTCATCAAAAAGGCAATAGTCTTTTTAGTAAAACTTAAAATTTCATTTTGGCTCTACAAGGTGTAATATAAACATTAAAAGAAAGGAAATAATTATAGGAATTTTTGAGCAAAAGGGAGGTAGTTATTCACAATTGGTATTGACCAACTGATTGAAATGATTGATATATATTGTGAAAAAAAGGACAGAGAGACATACGGGTGAATACTTCTTAAACATGTAGGAAAAAATGTACATCATGTGCTTCATCTGCTTTCATTGACCAGTGAAAAAGTATAGCTAAATAAGCAGGCTTAGTACTAGCATCATCAGTGGCTGACAAGATTAAGCGTAATAAGCTGCTTACTGTCAAGAATAGAAACAATAAGAACTGGAACAGTCTGAGAGACACAGACAATGTGGACAGTGGAAAAGAAGCAGCTGTTCGCAGGCTGTCTGTCTGTCTTTTCATGTCTGCCACATAAAGGTTTGATAGCAGCCATCAGGATATCACATCACTAGGTAAGTCAGATGTTTTTGTAGTTTTTTAAAGGAATTGTGTACAAAAGTTTACTTGGTCAACATGACCCCTATAGAGCAAAGCTTTCTAACATGCAACATAGTAACCTAACAGCTCTAATTTTCACATTTGAATGATTCACATATCTGACTTAACTGACTTTTTTTTTTCTTTTAATTGAAAATCATCTTTTATCTTTCTCAGAAAAACAAAACAAAATGAAAAACTCCAAAACAAAGCAAAAAGACAACAAAACACAACAAAAGAAAACCAGGTGTCAGATCTAACTTGTTAACACAATTTGCTGTTTTATCTATTTATAGATGGTGCTCATTCAGACAAAAGGAGTTTTTTTGTTTTGTTTTTGTTTTTTTGCTTCTGACCAGCCACTTAAACATGAATCTGTTTGATGCACATGTTAACTGAGTTGCACTGGATTATGTACCAGCGCATAAACTTTCTGTACAACATGTGTTTGAAATGTATAACTGGATATTGACAGGTTATAATTTTTCCTTTTGTATCAGTTTTTTCAATAGAAATCAGACATGTCCATAATTACTAGTGTTGGTATTTTAAAAAAAATAAATGGTGACGAATACTGAGAATTAAGCATTTTAATGATTTACATTTTCTGTTTCTTTAATAATTGTGTTCATGACAGTGTAAAAAATGGCAAGCAAAAAAAGTTATATTTCACCCAGCAAAAAATTCATCAAAAATAGTCAGAGCGAACTGACATATGATTTGCTTAGTCTGGAATCTGACTGAAGCAAAATGTGTACGTATACCCATAAAAGATACAACAGCTGTTTGTCTTTGTTCAGTCTTTCATTTCCCAGTGGATGTGAGACTGTGGTGGATTTCAGAATGAGCAAGAGGGGGAGAAGGAGAAACAGCAAGAGGAGGAAGAGCTCCAGCAGCAACAAACGTGAGTTGGAGCTTTGGGTGGAGGGGAGGACACAGTGAGGTTAATCTTGTGCTTAGCTGAATCACATTTTTCCCCACACCTGCATACAATGTGCAAGTACTTCTTGAGACCGGTAGAGGACTAATGATGGCTTCATAATAGTGGGTTTTATGGTATAACTAGTATAATGTTGAATCCTTATGGGCTTTTAACTTTATCTCATGGAGAAAAAGTTAAAATAAACAAGCAAAAGTATTGATCAGTACTCAAACCTCAATGCACAAGGTATGCAACAATCAAGCAAACCCAGAATGAAATTTATCAAGTCTAATATCATTTTGGCAGCGCTAGTAAAATTGTGTTATATCATTTTATTTTCCTAGCACCAACTCACAACAACAGTTGAATTTAGGAGCTTTATATTGTTCCGGTAAAGAAAGAAACCAGAACAAACCCCCTATGACCAAGCACTATACTACTTGTACTATCAAACATCCTCTAATATAATTATTTCACTATTTTTCTTTCAGAGAGTATCTCACCATACATATTTAAAAAGCAGAACAAAAGCACTGCCTGCAACAAAGATGACATTGTTGAAAAGGGGGAAACGGACTCTTTTCGAAAGGAAAATGTATTGTCAAGATCTGAAGATGAGGAAAAATACAACAATCCTGCACCCAAGGAGAAACGATTTAAACAAGATTATCACTTGAATTCATTTGCACACCAAACGAGTATTTATACCAAAACAACAAAGGACGAAAAGACTGGAGTGAAAATAGTAACCTCAGTTTCTGTAACAGGAGATTCATCACCAAACATTAAGTTTCAGCAATCACAAGAACCCTTGTCTGAAAATCAAACCCACTCACCAATTCCAGTTACTAACATCCTGAATATTAACTGCACTGGATCACATTTAAAACTTCAGCTTAATGCATCTGGCATCAAGACCACACTTGTTTTCATGGATGTCACTGATGACAAAGAAAATCAGAACAATAATGACAGAAATCACACTGGAACCACAAGTAAACAAACTGAGCCTTATCGTGATTCAAAATATGCCAGATCTGCAAATATATTGGACAATCCAGACTGCAGTCAATGCTGTAGTGACGACAGACAGCAAAGATCAGGAGACTTGATACTGGCAGATCATCTATCAAGCCCACCGCTGCTGTTAAATATTAAACCTCAAGGAAAGAGGCAAAGTTTTAATAAAAGTCTCAGTTCTGGTGATCAGTTCTGGCACATCCCCCCACCCCAAGAGTTTGCAGATATTAAAAACAACAGTTTAGAAGGCCTAACACAAGACTTGGCTTCTTGTAGAATCAACCCTTCTAGTCCAGCTGTTGATAAAAAAGGAGACTTGCACTCAACCTCCACTGAGGAAATATTTTGTGCACACGAAGAAGAAAGAAGAGGTCTGCCACCTTCTTTTGATGAGTTATCACAATCTGACAATTATGACCCCATGTTCATGAGACCCTTGATGTCTACCAACAGGTCTAGCTTCATGAAAGATTTCATCAATAGTCAGAAAAGAAAATCCTGGATTAGAAATAATAGTATTGCCACCGTAGAACACAAACTATGTTCATTACCAAAGAAAAGACGTCAGACATTTCCTGGGATGTCCCAGGGTCTAGGACTGATGCAAGAAGATCTTCAGCTACCCTACAGAGAATCTTTTTCCTCTTTGGTCATGTGCTCACTTCCCCTCCAGACACAGAGGCTGGAAAGGAATGAAAAGGGTGATGACAGGTTATCTGCATTTGGAATAGAAAATGATACGTTTTCACAAACCAAAGGGAGTTTAAAGCTAGTCTCAGAAATTCTAGACAGCCATGACAGAGCAAAACCATTGCTCAGTCAATTCAGTGTGACTAGTTCTGAGATTAATCCTGAACTGTTCATGAACACTGAACACTGTCAAAGACATGACTTCAACAGTCAACATGATACTGACTTGAGCATTTATAAGGATATGGAAAGTCTAGACACTGATGATTGTGAATATACTGTGGATCAATGTGAAGTAGCAGACAGTGGATTTGACCAAGAATTTGGAGAAGGAGAATATCACAGTCCAGAGCCCATAACAGAAGAGCTAAGTCGAAGAGCCTTTTCTATACAAGTCATCCCTCCATCCTGCAGTGGCTCAGAGGAACATATGCTACAGAGTCACCCAGAAATACTATTTGCAAACAATGAGGTTAAAAATGCAAACCAGAAGGATTCAGTCTCTTTTTTACCTGGATACAGCAAGTCCTCAGTTCAGACGATAACAGATGGTGCATTTGAGCAAAGTCTCTTGCAGAGGGACTCACAATTGTCCCTGGATAGTTGTCTAAAGAGGGATTTTAGAAATGCTTTAGACAACCCATGCATGTCCCTCTTGCAGGACTTAGATGTAGAATCGTTAAACTTAAATGAGGTTACAGAGGACATTAAACCTAAACCAACTGGTGAAAAAATGGAAGGTACCAGCGCTCTTCTCCCACTGATAAATGAGAGGACAGATAATCTGGAACTCGACACAGGAACAATTACTACAGAAAATTCAAAACAACCTGTAATCATAGCATCAGGTCCAGCAAAAGATTTTACAGACGCAGAAGTTCTTGCAAAAGAGACGTTTAGTAAAACGAACAGGGCTGAAAAACAGATTGTATCGAAATGTAAGTTATTTCAATTCATATTCATTTAAATTTGTTTCAGCCAATTATTTATGTAAAACTCACCGATTGTGATTTTTCATGACCATTCCCAGCTTCTTTAGAGATCAAGGAGCACCTGAAGCCTGTGGTTAATAAAGATCCAGAAATGAGTGGCTCTGAACACTTGGCTAAAAGGCGAAAGCTTTTCAAAGAGAGCAAGCAGTGGAGCTCTGCTGGAGGAAGCTCAATCACCAGTGACATCACAGAGGAATCAGGTGACTTTGATGGAAAGCTTGAACAAATGTCAGGGAAGAAATGTCATAAAGAGTAAGTTTAGTGATTAAATTTGATCTGCCTGTCCAGTAAGTGGTGCAAGCAGTGTGCCATGTTATCTGTTTATTATCTATAAAAAATGACTGGACTTCTTTAAGTTTTGTGAAGATGTTTCACCTCTCATCTGCGAGGTTTCTTCAGTTCTAAAAAAACAAATGGTGGATAGGTATTTAAACCCTAAGTAGGAGTTGTTTCTTAAGAGCGTCGTTTTCACAAATCTTAAGTCGCTTTCTTTCCAAGTTCCTTAGACTTCTTTGCAGGTAATACAGAATTTGACAACTGCAGATATAGAAATGCATCTATATGTAAGCTCATTTTGAGCCTGGTTCTGCTGGAGGTTTCTTCCTGTTAAAAGGGAGTTTTTCCTTCCCACTGTCGCCAAAGTGCTTGCTCATAGGGGGTCATATGATTG
>VVHJ01061592.1:0-12566 GCA_015107715.1 Tylochromis polylepis | reverse complement strand
TGGATCTTTCAACAAGACAACGACCCAAAACACTGCTCAAAATCCACTAAGGCATTCATGCAGAGGAACAAGTACAACGTTCTGGAATGACCATCTCAGTCCCCAGACCTGAATATCATTGAAAATCTGTGGTGTGAGTTAAAGAGAGCTGTCCATGCTCGGAAGCCATCAAACCTGAATGAACTAGAGATGTTTTGTAAAGAGGAATGGTCCAAAATACCTTCAACCACAATCCAGACTCTCATTGGAACCTACAGGAAGCGTTTGGAGGCTGTAATTTCTGCAAAAGGCGGATCTACTAAATATTGATTTCATTTCTTTTTTTTGTGGTGCCCCAATTTATGCACCTGCCTGATTTTGTTTAAACAATTATTGCACACTTTCTGTAAATCCAATAAGCTTCATTTCACTTCTCAAATATCACTGTGTGTGTCTCCTATATGATATATTTAACTGACATTTTTTATCGTAACAACCAACGATTTATACAGGAAAATAATGACTATTAACAAGGTTGCCCAAACTTTTGCATCCCACTGTACGTACCCCCCATCCCCCTTCAACACTGATACAATCGGGGCTGCCCAGTCTGAGAACTCTGTTGGCTCAGTGACCCCTAACTGTTGCATTCCCTCCAACTCCGCTTCCACCTTGGCCTTCATGGCGTATGGTACTGTGCGTGGTTTGAAAAAGCGTGGCCGGGCAAAAGGGTCCACACACAGCTTCACAGTGGTGCCTCGGAGGGTGCCCAATTCATTCTTGAAAACATCTGCATACTTTCCCAGTAATTCTGCTTTCACAGTCACATACCTGATTTCTCTCCAGTTCAGATGGATTTTCTGCAGAAGGTCACGTCCCAGGAGACTCGGCCCCTCCCCTTTCACCACCAGTACCGTCGACGCAGTTTCTTGACCCTGATATGCTGCATGCACCTCTATAGCGCCAAGCAGAGGAATGCATTCACCCGTATACTGTCTCAGGCTTATGTCAGTCGCTTGGAGAGCCGGCGCCCCGCCTGAGTGCCACAGTCTGTGGTAGGTGGCTTGGCTGATCACGGAAGCTGAGGCCCCCGTATCAACCTCCATTTGCAGCTCCTTCCCATTTACCTGGATAGTGGGACAGATGGGCTCCGCACGGCACTTATTATGGCCAACCAGATTAAACATGTTGAAAACACACTCACCCTCCTCAGGTGCTATGCTCTGAGGAGGGTGTGCGTTTAGTTTGGGTTTTGTCTTCCCTTCCTTCTTTGGTTTCTCCTTAGTGCTCCTGCATTTCTTGGCTAAGTGCCCCTTTTTCTTACAGGCATGGCAGGTACTTTCTTTTAAAACACAGTCCTCAGCAAAAATGTGCTCCCCCACACTGGTAACACTCCACTGGCTCTCTCGGTTTGCCTCTCACACTCTTAGATACATGATGTACATTGGCTGAGTGCATATTGTCGTTAGCTTTCCGAATGTCTTTAGTGTTTTTAGCTGCTGTTTCTATCACCTGAGCAATTTCCAATGCTTTCTTCAAGTCCAGTGTGGGCTCCCCTAACAATCTACGCCGCATCCCATCATCATTTATACCACACACCAACCTGTAGCGTAGCATGTCATCCGGCACGCCTCCAAACTCACAGTGCTCTGATAGCTGTCTCAGCTCCGCCATGTATGCAGCCACTGAAACTCCCGGCTTGCTTGAATGAGTATGGAATTTGAAATGCTGAACAATCACAGAGGGTTTCGGGCAGTGATGATTTTGCACCCACGTCACCAGTTCTTTGAAACTGAAGTCTTCGGGTTTCCGAGGCATTGTTAGGTCATGTATCAACTTGTACGTCAAAAAGGTGTTATAATCTCGGGATAATGATGCTCAGAAACTCAGAGCCTTTATCAAGATGTTTAATGACCACTTTCTGAGATGTCAACAGTTAGCCACATCACATACAGGAACCTGTTTCCAACATAACATTCCGACAGGGATAACCCTAAAAACCCCTGAAGGTTCCGGGGTGCAATGCCCCCAAACACACATTAACACTAACACTAACACTCTCTACAACAATATCAAATAATTGATTATAATATATTAGATTCTCTCATGTCTTAATGACAGAGCTGTAATATTGACAAGTCTGTTAACTTACACGGTATGCATTTTTGCTGGTTTAGTTTCCAGGCTTCAAATTGACTAAACTTCACTAATGACACTTATGTGTAAGTTCAATAAGGACACTCTATGTTCTCACATCTGTCCACTCCCAGGTGCTGCTGGCTAAATCTAAGTTTTATCACTTCCACTTTCCCATACTTTCAAGCTTACAACACTGGTCTAGTCCACTCACCCTTCTTCAGGCCAATCAGCATTCATGCCACGTACTTTAAATCTCACTGTGGATCTGTATTTCTCCTTCGCAGATGCCTTTGTGCAACTCACCTCCTCCCCATCTCCACCTCTCATCACTCAAGCTCCATTCAAGCCACCTTCATCTCCACCACCAGCATCTAGGCTCCGGGGGGGGGGGCCCGCTCTAATCCGTTTCACAGCTGGGGTTCCATTCTGTTGAGATGGGCCATTGGAGTCTAACTGCCAAACATCTATCTATCTATATTCTGTTCATCAATAAATCATGTTAATTCTTTCTAATGATCTGTCCTTATTGAAATATAGTTGCTCTTTTCCAGTCCTACTGGCTAAAGCATTTAAAGCCAGTGGCGTGTGTTGACTTTTACAGAAAGGTAAGCAGAGACAACTGCCACCCCCAAACCACCACCCCAACACGCGCACAAACAGAAACACTTTCCTCCACTATTTTCCAACTTAACAAGATAAACTGGATCAGATGAAAACATATTGTTTGTGCTGTATGTCTGCATGGTCATCTTCACCTTTCTTCATGCCTTCCTGACTAAAGAATTGTAAAATAATACTACTAATATAGTTAAATAAATATCTACTATATTACCAAAATTGATTTATTGTTAGCTGAAAATGACGAGTGGTGGAGGAACTTTTCAGGCCTTTCATTTAGGAAAATAAACAATAAAATACTATGAAAACCCTTCACATAAAGGTATATTACTGTAATTGGACTGGATTGGATTGTGCAAAAATATCAAAAGTAAAAGTAATTATTTCATCTCCTCTACACATGTTGGCCAAGGTGGTTAGGAGGACAAAACACTTCTGTTATGGTGCTAAATCCCTGAAGCTTGTTTGCTTGCTAATGCTAGCTATGGTTCCATAAAAGCGTGGCTAGTAACTGATCTCAGAACAGTGAAAGCCGACCAGTGGCAACTTGCCTCTCACTCTTGTCATTGTTAACTGGAGACAGACACGGCCTGAGAGGCAGAAATGAGTACTGTTTTCTATGAGATGAAATAAGTGCAGCTTTCAGCAACATTAGCTAACTGCAGCCACAAGACAGCAGTAATCTAAAGGATGGATGCACATATTAATTGACAGGCGAGGAGCTTCATGATGTCGCAGTCAGAAGTGAAGAGAGAGATTGTAAGCAAGTAGTAAGTAAAAATTACTATACAGCACTTTATACATAGCAGTTTTTAAGAAAAGAATCTATTGCAAAGTGCTTTACAAGGATATTAAAAATACATCACACAGAAACATCATAATACACAAAAACATTATCCTGTCTAAATAGTTGTGTTTTCAGCTATCTAGACAGGTTTTTTAGAAGAATCCATAGAGTCAATGGTGCGTAGAGGCAAAGGTAAACTATTCCACAGTTTTGGCGCTAAGGTTTGGAAAGCATGAGCCCCCTTAGTTTTCAAACTGGTCGGATCAGTGGATCTAAGGATCCGGTTTGGAGAATAAGGGTGGAGTAGCTTGATGATACAAGTGGGGGCCTCCTCTTAAGGCTGTAAAAGGAAGAGTCAGGATTTTAAACTGATATCTGAACTTAACCAGAAGCCAGTGCAAAGACTTTAACAATCGAGTGATATGTGAGAATTGCTTTTTTAAAAATGTTTTAATCAGTTTTCAAAATCAGCTGCTCTGCTGCCAATAACCATATCCATAATTGTGATTGGCCAATGTCACCCCTTTGTGAACAACCAGGAGAAACCTTTGGTTCATTTGCTCACCAGCTTTGTGTAACTGCTTGTTCTGATTGCCAATTATGGTAAGTGAAACCAGATAATGGAGAGATATCCTTTGTATGTTGAACTTGCTTTTTAGTACAGACCACTGAACTGCCTTAGGCAAAATTTCTTGTTATTTCTTTAAGCAGTCTTCAGGAATAGTTCTCCAGGGCTTTTGTAGGATGCTGAAAAGCTCTTCTTTGGTTGTTGGTCTTTTGTTCTGTTCTCTGTAAGATGATCCCGCACTGCTTCAGTAATTTTGAGGTCCGAGGTCTGGGGAGGCATTGTGTGTTTTTCTATCCAGGTATGCTTTTAATGTTACACACTTTTAATGCAGTGTGTTTGGGGTCACTGTCATACTGAAAAATGTAACCGTTGCTAATAAGACATTTTCCAGATGATACTGCATGGCAGCTAAAAATCTGACAGTACTTTTCTTAATTCACAACTCTATTTCAGTTTTAACAAGATCCCCAACACCACTGGCGGATATGCAGCCCCAAACATGACAGAGCCTCCATCGGGTTTTACAGATGGCTGTAAACGTTCACTGTTGTACCCCTCTCATGACAACTTCGAAAATCTTCTTTTGGTTCCTTCTGTCAAATTTTGGTTCATCACTCCATATGACCTGTTGCCACTGATTCTCAGTCCAGTTCTTGTGTAATTTGGCATACCTCTGTCTTTTCTCCCCATTTCGCTTCTTTAAGGATGGCTTCTTGACAACATTTTCTCATCAGAAATTAGACTTCAGCAAACAGTAGATGTATCAAACTGAAGGACCAGATGCATCTGTCAGGTGATATTTAAAGTCTTTGCTGGATTTTCTTCTATTTTTTCCAAACAAGTCTTTCAGGAACTGTTAATCTGCTGTTAATAGTGTTTTAGGCCTGCTATGTCTTTTTTTTTGTCCTCCACCAGGACACATTGCAAATCATGCCAAGATATGCCAAGTTTTCAGCTAAAAGCTCTTTGGAAATCAATTTATGATTTCCGTTCAGTGTTCTCAAAGTGCAGACCTTTGTGTTTCCCCCTAAAGGAGAAATCATGTACTAGTGTACATTTCCTTCACCCACTTCATGTTATACTATGAGATATCAGTGTAGAACAAGACCAAGGAGGCATTTCTCTTTTATTATCAAAATCATAATTAACCATCCTAACACACAAATACATCTGGTGTCAATTGCCATCTTATTAATCATTAAAAGAAAAAACTATAAATCAGTACAAAAATGTGAATTGTCATAAACGTGGGATCCAAAATAACACATTACAAACAATAAAAGTGATTATAATTTGTATAATGTGTAATTGTAGCATGTGACCACAGCAATTACGTACTTCTACAAGTTTGGATGGGGATCAAAAGATTCAGGAGTCATTTCATAATGTAGGTTTAAATTTTTTGAACCAGAAGAACTGATGATGAGTGTGCACTATGCCCAAGAAAGAGTGTTAGAGATAGTAGAGACACTCTGTACAAATATGCAGATCTGAAAGCCACAAAACCCCCATGGGAATGGAAGATCCCTGTGAGAGGATCATATGAGTTTTTTGATGTTTTTGTATGTATCTTGAAACAAAAAGCTATAGAGTTTTAAAAAAAAATTAATGAGTGCCACTGTGTGCTTGAACACAGTGTTCCAGCTTAGGCTTTGTGTGCACCTTCCTGTATAAGATCATTACATGACAGAAATGCAAACAACAGCAAAAGAATACATTCTCAGCCTTTGATGAGATCCTGAGTGTGAGCAAGCTAGTGGTTTTAGTCACAGATTAAATGCTGCTCATGTAAGCGAGAGTATGTGTAGTTAAGTAAAAAAGAGAGGCTGAGATAGAGAGATAAAGGCAGTGTGTGTTGGAAGAGTGTAAACATGAGACTGAGCCAACTAGTGAGCCAAGGAATTGAGAGGCCCCGGGGGAAAAGTCCCAACCTTCTCACTGGAAAAACTTAAAACATAGCAGCCTGGTCACATTGTATACGCATTTCATTATTTTCTTTCTTTTTCTTTTATTAATCCCCTTTTCTGCCTCTAATTAGATGAATGTGTTTATAAAATCAAACCATAACCCTGAAGCTTCTTTTAAGTCTTCATCATAATTGTTCTTCATCTTGTTCCTTTCTGCCTGTGTTGGCTTGTTAGACATTTACATGGCTGGCCTGAGTTTCCTCAGTTTCTTATTTATAGTTGACTGTTTTGTCTGGTTGTTTTATGTGAACACAGACGTAAGCAATGACCCTTGAAACTAGGCAGAAATCTGATCCATACACCACTAAAATTCATTATCCTCCTCTCTTTCCTTTTCTCACCTGTTTTTGTACCTTTCCTCTTTTCCTGATAATCTTTTCTTTTTACATTACATTTTGACATTATTTTGAACCCCCCATTTCTTTTGTCTTTTTATTCTGTTTTCCCTACTTGCTTCATCCTAGGTTCTCTAACCAGCTTCTTCCTGTTATCTTCTTCATTTTCTCCTGCACATCAACTCCTCCTGTCCTATTCAGCTCCAGGCTAAGGATCATTGTCACATACATACACACAGAAGAATGCAGTAACAGGAGAAGAGGGCTGGGGGCAAATAATCTGTAAACTACTACAAAAAGAAAAAAAGGCAAGCGATTTCTTCTCTCTGTGGAAATCAAGGCTGTTTCTTGCTACTATTTCTGTGCTTATTGTTTGGAAAGACACACAATACAGTGTGTGAGGTAAGTCGCAGAACTGGTTGTCCAAAGCGCAGCTGTGCAGCATGCTACTGAAACCAACTGATAAGTTTAGCTTTGAATGTTGGGAGCCCACTAAATGGCTTTTAGTAGTTGTTCTAAGTAATACTACTATTACATATTGCTAGTAGACTGTCTGTAATACTTAATTGTAGACTAAGTGGGCTTTTATTACCTTGTTAAGTGGATTTGATCATGCTTCGTTATATAGTTTTAGACTTTACCCCATTTGTCCCATGAAGCATGAGTGTGAACTCAAACAAAATTTAAATTAACATATTATCTGCAGTGGCTTCATCTTATTGTAGCTCTTCTCCATCCACCACTGTCAAATTCCACAACAAAACAGCAGGCTCAGTCTATCCATCAAAAATGGTCTGTTTTAGCTTGTTAACTGGCTACAGATGCTGACTGACACAGAACATTTATCATATCTCTGTAAGTGCAAGATGTTTTCCACAGCACAGGAAGCAAAACACCTACACAAGCATGAAAAATCAGGTTGGGCAGAGCACAAAACTCTGTTCTTGGCTGTTACAGTATAAACCTACAAACACACAAACAGAAACCCATCTGGGCACATGTGACCCAAACATCCAGCCCATAATTAAATACAGAAGAAATGTTTGACAAGAGTTAATCTGAATTTAGTATAATGTCATTCACCCTTGCACCATCTTTGTGATTGCTTACTGAATGTTAATTGAAAAAAGAGAGAGAAAAAAAGCTTATTGGACTAAACAGCTTCTATTTTTTTCCTTTCTCATGGGGTATAAGAAGAACATAAATCAACTGTCAGAGGTATGATCTTTAAATTTTTTCCAAGCAGCTAACATCAACAACCACAAAAAAAGGAAAAGGTAAATGAAGATGTAAATATTGTCCAGCTACTTCCTCTCAGATGGAACTGAGTTACTTTTAATATCATTATGAAATGTGGTTTATTTTCTCATTGTAGTCAGACAACTCATATTTGAAATTTTGGTAGCATTTTATAATAATGTCACACTATTAAGCATTATTAAGGTATTAGTAAGGTATTAGCAAGTACTTAATTCATCATTTATATGTCGTTACTCCTCCTTTGTATGCCATTTATAAATGCACATATGCTATTGTGACTATCATTATTACTGTGATTATGATTATGATTGTTACTTGCCATGATGTAGTAACAGTGATAGCTGTATGTGGTATAACAGTAACAGATGGATAAACATATCAGTATTTATAAATGACATATTAAAGAGGAGTAAAGCTATATAAATTATTAATTAAGCACTTGCTAATTACCTTACACTGCTTAATAGCACGACATTATTATAAAGTGCTACCGAAACTTTTTATTTATTCCAGTGGAGCCTGTGACAGATTGGCGACCAGTCCAGGATGTAAGCCGCCTCTCGCCTCAGGGCCTCTTTTGTTGTATTCTTCACTTCATAATATGAAAAATATGAAAATTTTCAGTTGGTGGCTGTTCAGTACTAGAAGAGGGCCCATTTAAGACCTGGACTCTGTTACTATGAAACACTGTTGTTGGATAATGTGCAGAATGTGGATTTGCATTATCACTGCAAAATAAGCAAATTAATTGGCAAATCAACTAAAAAAAAAAAAGAAAAAAGGTATTTGTTGAGAGATGTTTCGGAGCACATTTTTCATTTTGTTGTCCCTGGTCCAGCCTTTTTGAAATGTCTCTGCCAGGCCTCTTCTGTGATTAGCCTCTCTAAACCCACCTAAAGAAGGAAAAATTTATCTAAGGAAAAAATTCCTCCGTACAGACAACTTGAAACTCAGGAAGAACCATTAACAAAAAACTATTTTGAGGTTGATAAACAGATGTTACTAAGAAGCAAAGGTTTAGTTTTTTTTGTCTGCAAAGAGTGTCTTAAACGAACTTGTCTGACTGGACAAAAAGAGGCGGAGCAAAGAGGAAGATCTTCCCTTTTTTTCATCTTTTGTTGCTTCTGAATTGCAGATTAGCTTCAGTATTCAACATGTCTTTTCCTATTGTACAAGGAAAAAAAACACTCCTCTGACACTGATCTGGATCATCTTGTTTATTTACGTAATTGCAAAGTAACACGAGAGTTTGGAAAAATGACTTAGAACTCAGCTTTTCCCATTTCCCATCAGCTTTTCTCACATAGTCAAAAGTTACGAATTTGTGTTTGAGGGTATGTTGATTGTTTATTTTTTATTCACAATTACAGGTATTCTTCAGGATATGAGGTGTTTCAGTGGGATGTAATATAAAATATGCATTTGAATTTTGCAGCCCATTTAGACGTTAAAGCATTTAGATGTTAAAAAAAAAAACATCTTGAAAAAATTATTTCAATGACCTGTTAAATTGATCATTTAATTTTTATTTTTAACAGCTGTGGAGATTTTCCATTCTATATAAACCAGAAACATACAACTGTGAGAAAATTTTCATTTTAAAACTTTTGGTCAGATTGAGTTACTGGCAAAAATTCAAATTCCAGCCAAATACATTGGAACTGCTTGCTCAGTCAGTCTCAGTCTCTGGTTATTCCTGTTGGAGCCTCTCCCAATATGAACTATAGGTGAAAGGCAGGGGAACACCTTTGGCAGGATTTCAGTTTTTCAAATATGTCAAATGCTTGCATTCAGTTTCACCAGATTACTGATACACGGAAAATACCCGACCACCACAATATATATACGGTTGCATGTTGTCCTCTATAGAAGTTTTCAGGACAAAAGTAGCCTTTCTTTTGATTTCTGGTTCACTCTTTGTGTACTCTATACGTGTGTGTGTGTGTGTGTGTGTATTTGCATATCTATATTGTATTAAATTGACCTGTGTTTACTCAGGGAAGGTTTGTTTAGCACCGATGCCTTTTAGAAACGCCCTGTTTTACATTTGTACATACAGGATGACCAGTGTAACCTAACTTGGAACTGGAGAAACATCTTTGAAGCATTTATAGTGCCTTGCTCATTTGCAGAGATGTTTTGTTGTATTCATACAGTGACACTGTATTATCAGCAATTAATAAATATTATAAATTTTTCATTTTGCGAGTAATGAAATGCCTGATTAAACCAGCTAATAGCACAGTCAAATTCTCACACATTTCTACAAAAGCTTGATGAAAATGTGGCCACTGTGGGGCTGTAGTTGATGAGCAGTTGTAGATCAAAGGTTAACAGCTAACCTCTAGTGTCATGCATTCACATAACGGGGCTTCTTTGTAGAGTGTTTGAACAAACAAACAAATAACTTTGTGATAACTTGTTAGCTGGCCTGATTTAGTCCATTTGTTGTGCAAAAGGGGGATATGCTAACAAAGTTTATTCAAAAGCAATTTACATACCACATGCTCATTGCATTATAGCATTATAACTTTACCAAAGAGAGGTTTAAATTTTGCATCACATTTGCATTGAAGTTACATTTATTTTAGGTATCTTAGCCTAGCTACTTATGCAGCTATTTCTACAACAACTCCTACATAAAACTAATCTTTGGACAACACAGTTATTTATTATTGATGAAAGTTAGGTTAACTATATAAAAGCCTACAACTCAATGCCCCACACATGGATACAGTACAAGTGCTTGATACAGTACAAGGCTAATAGTGGACTAATTATCTTCATCGGGAATTAAGGAGAGGACAGGAGAAGACAATACTGGATACCAACTCCAAGGCAATCACACAAATCAGCATCAAATGCAAAATATACCAAGGTAATGCACTGCCCCTGCTGCTTAGCCCTTAATCCCCGAAGACAGCTTTTCACTAACAGTTGATATGGATATAAATTAAGGAGTGGAGTGACAAGGTGACAAAGGAAAGGTGCAAAGGTGCCCTGGAAATGGTCTAACACATAAAAGCAAGATGTAAGATCCAAGCTGGGCCTGCATACATTGAAAGGCACATCTAAGTGGCTTTAATGATGTACAGGAACATATGTGCCACATATGGATTTGAAGTTCCCAACTCCCTATGGGAGTGGCTTCTCAACCATTGCCAAAGGTGGTTGAGAAGACAGGGCTAAGGTCCTGTGGGACTTCAAGTTTCAGACAGACAAGCAGGTGCAGGCCAACCACGAGACATAGTGGTGGCTGACAAGGAGCAAAACACAACAGTTCTGATAGATGTGGCAATCCCAGTGGACAGAAACATCTGGAAAAAGGAGCATAAGAAAACAGAGAAGTACCAGGAGCTGAAGGAACAATTGAAGCTTATGTGGAAGATAAAGTCCAAGGTAGTCCCAGTGGTAACAGGAGCATTTTGAGCTATACCCCAAAACTAGAAGAGTGACTCCAGCAGATTCCAGGCACAACATTAGACGTCTCTGTCCAGAAGAGTGCAGTCCTAAGAACAGCTAAGATGCTGCACAGAACCCTCAAAGTTATTCCCTCTGGTAGAGGACTACAGATATTGGCAAACACACACATACCACCCCCCAGGGAGTAAAAACCTGGTGAAAAACAGTCCCATTAAAGTCTCCAGTCATAGGTCATAAGTGTTTTTCCATCTCCAGCCCATGTTCTTCCTAATGTACAATATGTCAGCCTATTTAAATGGAAGTGCCTCCCATATCTCATTTCAGGAAAGCTAGGCTATGTCAGATAGTAGGAATAAATGACCTACATTTAAAGCAGAGCAAACAGAACAAAGCTTTTATATAGCAACTTTTAGCATTAAAATCTAGTATCACTGTTGTCTTCTCTTCAGCTTTATTTACTTTAGTTTTTGTCTGACCTTCTGCCTCTGTCCTCTGGAACCACTGACACGACTGCTATCAAACTTATCCTTTTCTACTTCTTCTTCTTCCTCGCTGTTCAGAGTCCTCATTCACTTCACTTTGCATGCTTCTGTCTCTCTCAGAGCAAGATGTTGTGTTTTGCTCTGATTATCATCATCATGGTACAGTCTCGATCAAAAGTTTAAGACCACTTAAAAAATGGCAAAAAATCCTATTTTGAATGGGTGGATCTTAACAAGGTTCCAAGTCGAGCTTCAACATGACAAAAAACATTTCTTTGAGTATGCAATTTACTGAAAACAATGGTTAAACTGAAACAGGCTGTTTTACAGCTGATCAAAAGTTTAGGATCACATGCCTGTAAAAGGCCAAATCTGTGCAAAAAATTGGATTCATTGTCATTTTCTGTTAGGTAGTCACACTGTCATGACATTCTGATGGCAAAGGCAAAAGAACTTTCCCTTTTTGAACGTGGTTGGGTTGTTACACTGCATAAGCAGGTTCTCTATTGCTGCTGAGGTGGGACACAGTAAGACAGTCATTTGGATTTCTTAAATGATCCTGAGGGTTATGGAACAAAAACGTCAAGTGGAAGACCCCCCAAAATTTCACCAGCACTGAGCCAGAGGATCCATTTGGCTGTCCATCAAGACACTGGATGATCCTCGACACAAATTAAGGCTGTTATTGGTGCCGACTGCAGCCCCACAACCATCAAACAAAAAACGTCTTCAAGGGCCTTGTCTCCTTGAACACCACAGAACTGACCATTTGGACTTTGCAAGAGAGCACCAAACATGGGACATTGAAAAGTGAAAGAAAGTTTTATTCTCTGATGAGAAAAAAATTTAACCTTGATGGTCCTGATGGTTTCCAACGTTTCCAACTGGCATGGCAAACAGATCCCACCTGAGATGTTTTCTATGCGCCACAGTGGAGGGGGTACCATAATGGTCTGGAGTGCTTTTTCCTTCAGTGGAACAATGGAGCTTCAGGAGGTGCAGGGGCGT
>VVHJ01061589.1:0-25469 GCA_015107715.1 Tylochromis polylepis | reverse complement strand
CCAATAAAATTGATTCATGTTTGTGGCTGTAATGTGACAAAATGTGGAAAAGTTCAAGGGGGCCGAATACTTTTGCAAGCCACTGTACTTATCCCTAAGCTGGATAAGTATTAATAAAATAAATACACAGATGTATGTATGTATGTACTGATGAATGCATGGATGGATTAGTGGATGGGAATAGTGATTATGGAGGAAAAATAAACTGAATAAGTTCTTCTCTATTATCGTCATAAATGTATAATGCATATGTATATTTTTCCGGGGCCAGTCTGATATTTTCATTTAAGGTACCTGTTGATACCAAGTACTGTGCTGAGACCACTGTTAAATTAATAAGCTGTAATCTTCACTGTGAGGAAGAGACTGAAAATCCTTCTTTTATCTTTAAGCCAACATCAAAGTAATGTAACATAAGATAAAATGTTGAAAATAAATAGATATAAGAATATATGTTTTAATGAATTGTTAATAATTTGTAAAATAAAAGGTGAAAACAGGTAAATAATACGAATACAGTCAAAAATAAATGAATAGATGCTGAGTGTAAGAGTTCTTAGACTACTGCACCATGCTGTCATTAAAGGAATTGGTGAAAAGATGTTATGTTGACATTATGCTGTCAGCTCACTCCTACCACAGTTCCTCCTTCCCGCCTCCATGCTTCCAGCTAGTATCCAATGTACTGCTGCTAATGCGTGGTGTAGTAAACACCATCAAAATAAAATTAATGGAATAAACCAACTTGTTTGAGGCAGGATCACACCAGTCTTAGCGTATCACTGTTTAAAACACTACTATTTAGGTTCATTCCAAATTCCTCGTCGTTGACCTCAGACTTAAGCAGAGAGCAAATAGCAAATTCAACTTTAATGTAAAGGGGCATCACTGGTGGTGAGATTTAGGTCTGTGGATAAGAATGAAAGACCAAACAACAGTTTTCAGTGGAGGAGTTTGCTCCAGGTCTCCAAGGCTGAAAGTACTGCATCAGGTCAGGAACATGCATGTTGTTTGTTCGTGGCATGGTGCCATGTGAATTTGTGAATTTTATCTCATAATAATCAGGAAGCTTGAGAAAAGCAAATGAATACATGGCAGCCTGTAAGCATGTTCGGAGAAAAGTAAACCTTTGGAAGCACATCCTTTATCCAACCCAAAGAGCCAGAGTGTTGACCATAAAGACATCAGCTGGACTTAAGTAGCAACTGATGTTATAAGTATGCTGAAAATCTCACTTACAGCCAATGTGTCCATTACATACATGCATCTGTAGTCCAGATGCATGTATGTAGTGGACAGCAATGTTGACATAATTGAGGGAAATTTTTGATTGTGTTTTTTTTATGGTTTAAAATGCATATAAAATCTATAGAAAACATCATTACTGGCAGAAATATATGTAATATTTAGAGATAGATATCAAATGCTTACTGTGGGCTGTCCCTGATATTAGAAGTTCCTCTTTGGCCTTATAGATTTAACTTGTGGGTTGTTTTTTTTTAACAAAGTAATTCTTATTTAGAGTCAGTTTACCTCTGAAGATGGGCAGATGTATTTGGGAGTTTTATCCCCTGAACACGTGTTTATTTTCATTCAGTTTGATATTAGACTACATTTCAGAAGTATACCTGCACCCAGATTCATTATTAGTCCATGGAACATAAAAATACTGACTTTTGAGATCCATGGCCCAACAATACTGAGATTGGTACTGAGGTTGGATTGGAGTTTTGCTCAGTGGCACTGGCCTTCCTTTATTATTTTCTCTTATGATGCTCCATTTTGCCCAGTATTCTAGGCAGGAAACCTATGGTTTGCTCCTCTTTTACTATTCTAGACGGTTCTTCAGCCTTTTCCCCTTACATAAATCCTGTTGTCATTCTCCACAGTTGGTGCAAGGCTTAATGTTAACACCCTGAAACTAGCAATGATTGCTTCAGCTGAGACCTGTAACATTTACAAGAGATGAGAAAAACCATGAGACTTAATACACTGGAGAAAAAAACCACAACGTGAACAAAGGTTGGATAAGCTGATTAACAAACTGAGTAGCGCAGGCTTCTTTATCACCAATATGATTACTGCCAACAGGTTTCTATACAGAGCAGCCATGACCTTGTATTAAAGAATTTCAGCCTGCCTACAATTATCATCTTACAGAGGCCATATTTAAAAGGCACCACTGATTGTACTGAGGCACTAAGTACAGATTTAAAGGAAAACTATCTCATTCAGTCTTTGAAAACACTTAATTCGTTAACTAGGAGAGCAGTAGCGCTGTGAGTCAGCCTTATTTTCCTTCTCCGTGCCTGTGTAATGGAATCAAACTGGGGTGAGATAATGCCTGAGTTGGCAGTCAGGCACAGTGCCCACATCCTTTATCCAGGAAGTCAGCTCCAACAAGAGCAGTGCACTCCTGCCACCTGCTGGGCTGATGTGAATGTGCAGCTCAGAGAACAGACACATGGCAGACTGACAGGTTCTGACCACTTGGCTGTGCTTGAAATGTTAGAAAAGGTCAGGACATCCTCTTGGCTCAGCTGTCAGATTTGCTGTAGTTACTCTCCAAAGGATTTCTCTCTCTCTCTCTCTCTCTCTCACACACACACACACACACACACACACAAATCCACCTGCTTTGATCAACCACTACATTGTACTGCCAAAGGTTAAATGCCTTTCTCAAGGGGACATTGGCAATATTTGTTGTATACTGTTGTGACTGATCCCACTGCAGTTCAATGAATACAAACAGCAAGTCTATTTTCTACCTCTGCGGCTCCTTATACAGATTATTACTGCTCCTGCACATTTAACATGTTAGACAGTGCATGGCATTTTTCTTCATTACAGATTCAGTGGCTCATGAATTAGCATTTTCACAAAGCATTCATTTAGCAATACTGAAACTAGACAATGGGTGCTAAACAGTTTGAAACTGAAGAAATTAATTAGAATGGAAGCTAGTGGCAACTATTTCAGGCACATCATGTAAAGTAACAATAGGAACACCAAGTAGTGCCGTCCAGAAAGGGTATTTTTCTGTTAAAATTGATATTAAAAATCTGTGAATCTTAATTGTGTTGAATGGCTGGCAGTCGACAAATTAAATCATAATTAACAAAGGCTGAAGGTTCTGGCAACCCATGAAGCTATCAGTTAGAATTTGTATTTAGCCTAGCATCTGTGTTTAATATGCGTCCTACATCGGGGGACAGAAAAGACCGGAAACCAATCTGAATCTAGATTCAAATATGTTATGTGCATTGCTGAATGTGATATATAAAGCTTTTAGGACACCGCACAGAGAAATCCTAATAATATCAAATGCTTTGCCAGCAGACCCAGTGAATTTTTAATTTAACAGTTAATGTTTAATATTCACAGTAATAAAATATATCACAACTGATGTCAAATTTACCCGACTGAAGGCATAAAATCCTGATCTGATAGAGTTGGGACGCAGAAAAGATCTCATCTTATAATCAAACGCTAACTTGCAGAATTTAAATCTTTTATGTTATTCCATACTGATAGTGAAGAACAAGTTGCTATTATCATTTCATTGTTGAACTTTTGTTGATTTTTTTTTTCGTTGTCTGTGAAAATCAAATTACAGTAACTACTCAAGACAACATCTTGTTCTTGTTCCATGTCACAGTCGCTCAGTCATACTGTGCTTTCTGTATCATGTTGGGAGAGGTGTTTGAAGAAGAAGTGTTGTCTGACACTATTGACATTATTGATAACACATAACACACA
Source organism: Tylochromis polylepis (assembly GCA_015107715.1). Lineage (NCBI taxonomy): Eukaryota > Metazoa > Chordata > Actinopteri > Cichliformes > Cichlidae > Tylochromis > Tylochromis polylepis. Next base: position 21,707 of record VVHJ01061589.1, on the reverse strand, counting down.
TTAAAGTGTGTGTTGCATTAAAACCAACCACCCAGCACCTTTTGGCTCTTGCTTTTTTTTTTTTTTCCTCTATAAATGACTTTTAAGCTGACTCAGCTGACCTGACATGGTCAGCTGAGTCAGGGGAACTGGGGAACACTTATTATGAAGAGCGTTCCTCACTGCCGAAGACTGTCAGAGGACTTGTTTTCTTTATGAAAATTTGGAGAAATAAAAAAAGCTGGAAATAGGTGGACAGAAATTTGCAGAATCCCAGTGAGCAGCTTGGACATCAGTCTGATATTTATAATACAGCAAAGTACTTGAAATTCATTTTAAACACAGGGCGATCGGAAGAGGGCGCTGTTTCCTTTCTTCATACAGAACCTGAAGTTGGCAGAATTTCTGAGGGATGATGAAAGAGAAACATTTTTTGGAATGAATATGTGCGGTCTATTTAAGTTTTTAAAATGATGGAAACTTTACAGTAAATGATTCAAAAATGACCCCAAGTTAGTCAGTTAGTTTTAACCCAAAATGGGGAAAAAAGAAATCATCAAACACTCACGTTTGAAAAGCTCAAGGTAGGAAATGGCTGGCATTTCTGGTCATCATTTAATACTTTAAAATAATTCATTTCAACTTATTTGAAATAATCTGTAATACAGTTTTGCGTGTGAAATGTGAAGACTACAGTCAGAGTATTGTTCTTTAAGCAACAAAAATGGAATCCAGCCTCAGTTCGTCTCACTCCTCGCTCTCACACCATACACACAGCAGAGAGGTCACACATGGGAGTCTGGCCTCATTCTGTAGTTGAGACAGTTATTTCCTCCTGTCATTCTCCAGGGAGCAGCAAGGTCTGAAGCCCTGTGGGAGTGCTCTGCAGTGCTGGGGGCACATCAGCGGGGTTTGAGGCTGGCTCCAGCAGCCCCCCAGGGGAACAGCTTGATTAATTGAGCTGGCAGATTTATGACGGGCCTAGCAGCTACTAGGGGTGTGTGTGTGTGTGCGTGTGTGTGTGTGTGTGTGTGTGTGTACCTGTGAGCGTGTGTCTAAAATACCATGTATGTTTGAGCTCCTGTATGTGTCCGTTGTCCGTGCACAATTACTGCCAGCGTTTAGATATGTCTGTGTGTTTTCATAGCTATTTGTGTATGTGTGCACACGTTCGTCGGTCTTTACGAGCCTGATTGTGTGTTTCTGGCTCTGTAAATGAGAGACATGAGTGTCTCTGTTTACACATTTGTCTCTGTTCATTTATATCAGTTCCTGTGTCTGTATGTGTGTGTGTGCCAGGGTGTGTGTCCGTCTACGTAAGTGTTTGGAAAGAAGCTCTCTCCCTCGACATAATTACAGCTTCCAGGCCTCGGACCGGCATGGGGTAGCCTGGATGTCAGGACTGGCCAGACCCTCAGCATTCCCACCGGGGTGAGTCTGGGGTCTGCTGTCCAGTCAAAACTCTGCAAAGCCGCCTTCAGGATTGATGTGCAGTAAGTTGGATAGTCTGCAGCCAAAACATCATCAGGACCTCTCTTTGACTTCACATTCTTCACATGGCAGACAGTAGGTCATTTTTTTTGTGTGTTTTTTTTTCAAACAAACTTGGGTTAAAAACTAAAAAAGAAAAAGCAAAGTCTGATGCATCAAGCAGAATATGTATGTGATATTAATTTCAAAAGACTTCATTTTAGCTTTAGTTTGTCATCTAGCTACAGCTTATTCTATTTTTTAACGTATTGAAATTTGTTTATTAAAAAGAGGCTTTGTCACAAAAATCATAACATTATGTACTCCAATCTTCTCAAAGATCAACATTTTAATCATGTAGAACAAATAGGCGAGAAAAACATTGGACAGCTTCCATCAAGTATGCACAGACATAAGACTCGGATGTTATTAGTCCAATGAATGCCTGTTATTACTTGTTATTAGTGCCGTACATCCACCTACAAGCTGGTTCAGAAAGCTGTTCCCATCTATGGTAATCAGTAATAAAAAGAAAAGCAACCAAGGAGGCCAGCTTTTGGACACTTTTTTTCCGGGATCAAAGAATTCACCATCAGAAAAATAAACCACAAGTTGTTGGTTTTTTTTGTTTTTTGGTGTTTTTTTCTAATATGATGACGGTACTGTATGGTTGAAGGTGTTTCGTTTGTTTGTTTGATCGCTTGGATTTTTTGTTTTAAACACTGATATCAGCGATCTCTTTCAGGCCACTTCATTACTATGAAATTTCCAGTATCTGTCGTAACCTTTGTGCAAAATCTGCCTCATGCGTCTCAGTAAAGCTCTTCAATGTGATGGTAAATCGTAAAATCCTGTTTATCAGATAATTTTTAAACGCAGTTTTTTTTTTAGAGAGATGGGGGGTTTTTTGTTTCAAAGTTATCTTGACAGGAATAAATGGAAACAAACTGGAAACTATAGCATTTTAAATTTGAAGTATTTTCTATGTGTTATTGTTTTTAAAACACATTTAAAAATGAATTTGAGAGCCCTGGGCTTTTGTTTAACTGCTTTGCCATCATTAAATAGATTTAGCTACTCTGTAAATGGAGGAGTTTGAGGTACCGTGCGGTGGAGTTATTGCACAAACACACACCCCCACACACACAAATAAACAGAGCCCCTGGAGAAATTCCTCAGATTTTTACTGCTTTTTTATGTCTGAGTGATAACTACTACTAGAGAGTACAGATGAACTGTGCAGTGCACACAGGAATGTTATACTCTGTAGCTTAAACATTAACAGAATTACAGTACCTGAGGTCTGGAATCTAAAACCTCTGTTTGGCATGCCCATAAATTATCTCAACTATGTCTGCAATGCTGCTGACGAAGAATGGCACATAGGTGGACAATACCGGAAGCCTTTACACAAAGACATTTTCATGGCCTTTTTTGGAAAAATGTTCAGTCACAAACATGAGTCTGCCCTATTTAGTAAGCAACATTAGATGGCTCATAATTTGACTACTCGTCTACTGCTTAATCAGTGCTGAATATCATTAAACGGAATCTCTTATGTAAGAGATTAAGTTAGAAACTCCCTAAATGGAAATGTACATCATGTGCTAGGAATAAGCCCATAACATGACACTGCACACCAATTCTACATCGTAAATTTACGCTGTTGTATGTAAAATATTTTATTTCCTGTTCTTTTCTCCTGGTCCCGGGGCTTTGAAACAAAACCTCCTACAACCCATCTGCATAAACTAAAACGTACTTTAAGTTCTTTAGACTTTGCCCTCTGCTCCTGACTGAAATTGTATTTTCAGAAGGATTTCATGAAGATTCATGAGGTCTGAGAAACAACAACACAACACGTTGTTGTGAGTTGTATTGTGCGCATCCTGTTATTTGCTTTGCCAGATCCACCTGTTAGGTGAAACGCATTCAGAAATGTGACGGTGAGCCCGTACTGACCCAACACTGCCTGTCAACTATGTTTTCATAATATTGCATTTTTCATCAGCCATGAAAAGCTAAAGGACACTGTGAAACATGAATTGGAACGCTATTATGAGTTTATACAGAGTTTTATTTCATAAGCAGCACATCCATCCTTCAGCAAAAACATTGTCTTCTCTGCTGAAAAACAAAAAACCAAAAAAAAACAACCAAACAAACCATAAAAATGTAATTAGTTCTTAGAAGGAAAGGAGCTCTCCAGTCCAAGGAGAACTGGAACTGAAAAGTTCCTGTTTTTACTATTTACTGTAGAAATGTATGTTTTTTACAATGGATCCACCATAGTTTTCTTTGATTTATATACCACAGCAGCATTTTTTTTTTATCATGTAGAAAAACTCCAGAATAATGTTGAAATGTCACTTCGTTTTCTTATATTAAGATATCTGAGGGATTCAGTGTTAGACTTCTTCACACTGACAGAAAGTAGAGTTTTGCCAGTCTGGCCGAGTTAAGTAAATGAGTATATATGGTATATGGTATACAGTGTAGCTACCCTCTGATATGAAAGAGAATGCCCCTGTTAAAAATAAATTACTAAAAGAATTAGTTTTACGATGTAGCAATACCACTGTAAAGGCTCGGTAAGGATTAGGCACAGAAACACCTTAGGAAAGATTTTGGGATTATCGTTTGAGGTAAATTAAGTTTTTCACATCAACAAATGTGAAAAACCGTCAATCCTGATCGATTAGTCTGAAAATCAGACAACAATCCTCCGTTTTAAAGTCCAACGTTTTCATCCCACCACCCTGACCTCTTCTCTACACAGCCTTTGTGACTTCCTCTTTTGACCCTCTTTTAAATACCACTGCCACTGGATTGTTTTGTCACATGACCATTCTGCATGTCATTTTAAGGCATTTGATTGATGCCATCTCACATGATCACTTAATGATATAACATAATCTCTGAGTCATAGAAACTCCTCGACAAATGATCTACGAGTTGGACCTGTGGAGCTCCGGGGTCTGGGTATCACACTGCTCACACTGAAAGTCGACAGCAGGAATAATTTCATTCTGGTATTCCAGAAATACTCTTTTAAACTCTTAACAATACTTTCTAAAAACTCATTCATTAAGTAGAAAATTCATTGACTTTACTTTTCTGTACTGCATGTGCAAACTCAGCAAGCACCAGCAGAGGCCAGTATGGTGACAGCAAACGCAAACCCAGGGTCACTTCGCACGTGCTCAGTGATACACGTGGTCAGCACTTGTATCACACATTGTATAGTACAGTTGGAGTAAACACTACTCCAACTGAGCTTCAGGGGGAAAAGCAGCATATTTTAGGACAATAGCTCGCTTTTAGGGAATAAGTTACCATGTTTACTTTGTGAATTATGTTGGTATTTATCTGTCTCATTTGTTTGGGAATGAAAAAGGTACACGAAGAACCACGTCTAATTTGGTGTAATGAAATAAATATGCATCATCAGCTTCTGAGTAAAGTCTTCATTGGCCCCTGTTGGCAAGGTTTTAACCATTCTGTTTGACACATGAGGAGAAATCTGTGAGTTTAACAGAGAAAAGGCCCCTGTACCTTAGAGCATTGTTCTTTTCAACCTTGACATCAAAGCGCAGCGCTTCGACAGGAGATGCGTTTTCCTTCCTTCAGCTGTGTTATCGTTTATGATCGATATCAAACAGACACTGTGCATAAATCAAACACAAGCTAGCCAAAACCTCTTTCAAGTTCCAACAATCTCCACCGTTCTAAAACAATACACAAACTGTGGCTGTCTGTCTGTTTGCCAAGAGCAAGGAAGTCAGGAAGTATTGGCCAAACATACCAGTTCTGTAAATAGATAGGGCTTAATGCCCGGCACACACACACACACACACACACATAATACAGACACAAAACACAACCAGCTGCACACACACACACAGATGGAGTCACTTGTGTCCACATGCACAGGCAGGCAGCACATTTCCCCCCCCAGAAAGATTCACACAAACACAAATGAGCTCGTTCCTGCACGCAAATGTGTGGCTATTCACTCAGATTCACGCAGAAACTGAAAAAAACATTTGAGGTAAACAAGCACACTGACACACTGTCGCTGTGTTTAATGTCATTAAGTACACACAGTAGGGACATCTGAAGAGCCCCCTAATGGTGCTTCAAATAAACTGCAAGCAAGAGGGAAGAAGCCGGGTATAGAGGAGGTTTATGAGGTGTCAGCAGTCTGCCTCTCAATATGCTTTTAGAGACAGACATTTATAAGTCAGAAGTGTTATGGGTTGGACACTGCAATTTGCAGACTTTTGCAGGATTGGAAGTTTTATATATACTATTATAGATTTTTATATTCAAATACCTTCAGATCTTAAACAGAAGCCTATTCCACTCACAACAAACTTTTCCTAAAGTTATCAGACCCATAAATTATTAGGACACTTATTACTCTACGACCATATCTACTATAACACTTCTCAACTGGCACGAAGAGGCAATGATGATGCCAATACATGATTTTCTACTAGAACATTAAAATAATAGTTTTGCTTGAAACTGTGAGTAATTACATGGCGTGGAAACAGAACTATTAATCAGCCATCATTAATGTTAACTATCCCGCCAAAGTTATCTGAGAAGTTCATGTGAGATAGCAAGAGCCAGATTTGGCAGCAACGGCCTTCAGGTTTACTGTTTATCACAGTTAAGAAGGCCTTTGGGGGGAAAATTTCTCAGATGACTTACAAAGTTTTGTCTGATTGTTTGTTAGCAGGATGCATTAAAAAGTAATGGAAGGATTTGCAGTTTTACAGATGTGGAGTGTGGCCCACCTTCTGGATTTGATCTGGAATTTAATCTTCTCCACCCGCTTACCATTGTAAGATAAAACTGAATATTTCTGCTGCATTTCTTAAAAAATGCATATCAAGCTGATGTAAAAAAAAACAAAAAAAAACGACACGTTGAAACAATGTCTTAATGTCTCCTCAGCTTTGGCAAACATTCATTGTGTATGAAACCTTTTGAAGTTTAACTGTAAAAGTGGTTGCACTACTTTACACTGGTGGAAAATCGTGTTTAAGGCACAACCATTGCTAAAAATGTCACAGTAGCTATCTGAAGCTTTTGAAGCTTAGATTAGCTTCTTCAGATAGTAAATTATTTAAAGCTTTTGTGTAAATGAGTTATATTCAGTGGTGGCATGGCTTTGCGGTGATTAGCTGTTGTCGCACACTCCCTCCACAGTCCAGAGAGGTGTATGTTCAGTTTGACTGGTGATTGGCCGTCTGTCTCTGTGTGTTGGCTCTGTGATAGACTGGTGACCTGCCCAGAATGTACCTTTCCTTTTGCCGTATGATAGGTGTGATGGACTCCAGCACCCTATATTACAATGTAAAACTTAAGTGAGAGGCTTGCATGCAAAATCCTAATAATTAAAAGTACATGTATATTTGGTAAAAGAAAAACGGTGATCCCCTGAAGCCTATAGGTCTTTTTTTTTTTTTCAATCAACTTAATCCAGACTACATCTCAAAGATTTCCCAACACTCGCTTTTGGGATGCAAGACCAAACAATATGTCCTGGTCTGTCTTTTGTGTGCTCTTTCCTTGTATTGTAAACTCCCACTTTAGCGGCCTACTGGTAGAACGCTCCCAGGCTGTTCCCAGAAAAAAGGAAATAGCATTTCCTCAGGACATCTCTCCGGATCTTTTCGTGGACACGGCAGTAGAGCAGATTGTTTTGTTTCATCGAGTTCTCGGAGATGACTGAAAATTGTCTGTTTTGTTTATGTCCACTTCCCCACTCTGTTTGGTCACAAAGCCCCTCAACACACTGCCCTCAAGCAACCGCCATCCCCTACCGCTGGGACTGTTTGTTTGTTGAACTCCTATCTTTTGTTAATTGTAGATTTTGTTTTTCAGAACGTGCTCAGAAGGGAAATTTGTTCAGTTTGCATGTACAAAAATGCATTTAAGAGAGTCGCCCCTTATCTTGAGTTCCCCCAAGAGCAGGAAGTGACTGGCTGAGAGGAAAAGCTAATGTAATCTAATAGACATCCCAAAAGTGCAGGAGGTTATGAATTCGTCAGAAGAGATGGGATCAGGAGGAAGTGCAGTTTAACCCTTGAATGTATCGGGAGGGTAGACAAATTTAGCAACAGGTCAAAACAAGTATTTGAGATGCAGGAAATTAAAAACAAATTTCTCTCATGTGCTGCTGCATCTTTTACACAGCTCTCAAAGCGTTGCATTTCAGTGCTTGCAAGCTTTGTACATCTGGTCTCTGCTGCAGGCCGTTACGTAATTATGTAAATACGTTCTATGGTGCATTTAGGGGGTGTGACTAAAACACTCGACAGTTATAATAGAATATAGTTAACAAATTCATATCCAGGTTTGTGTTTGACATACTGGGATTTCTCAACCCTTGTGTATTATTAGTCACACAGGTACCATTATAAAGTAACCGCTGAGTTAATGTTATCTCACCAGGCACTACGATAAAAATCTGTTTTAGCAGATCTAAAGGAGGGCATCAAAAAGACTTTAAATGTTGACACAGCTGAAATGAATACCAACTTTAACATAAAGGGTGGAATAATACAAAGTGTTATATTTTATCATTACTTTAGATTTAATTGCCTTTAGTTGAGTGAGAGTTTTTGTTCACAACTTGAATCTAAATCTCAGTTTTTGTTCATCATTCCAACATGCAACTAAACAGTCACATTACCAGTTCACAAATCTCTAACTGCAACAATTTGCATTCAGACCAAACGGCAATCTCTGGAGCGGAAAACGCCAATGCGGAAGAGCAAAAAGTGCAGTTCCTTTAGGTGCCACTTGAAGCTGGGTCCGAAGAGAGTCGTTTCCCTTAGACTCCATGTCAAAATGCCCAACTTTACAGCATTAAAAAGCATATTTAAAGTAATTCCCCCCTAATTTTTTTTTTGTTCTAACTCATCCACCTGGATAAATTTACTTTAGAGCTTTTTTAGGGATTACTAATATTGTGTTAGGATTAGTAATATTGTGGTTTGGTGGTACAGATCAGCTCGGAAGTTGGAGCTTCAGTTTTTGGTGAGTGAAATTCTGCTTTTTTTTATTATTCCAGTCTGTCTGTGTGCTGGATCTGTATAGTTTATGAATGCAGCTTACTGATAAAGCCTTCTGTTTAGCTAAGAAAGTAACTTTCCTTTTGCATGGTGATAAAATAAGTCTTGTTAATATCATAACTTTATGTGTGGTAACACATTTCTTCAGTATTCATTTCAGACACTCTAAATCTAACGACAGTTCAAATCTGTACCAAATGATTCCTTCTACAGCCCGTCTGGGGAAAGATAAATAGGTTGCAACCCAAACTATGAAACCCTCTTTAGAAGCTTCTACCAAACAGAAGAGGCTTTGGAAACCTTTGCATTTTAGTGACAATCATAATCTATTGTCAGTCCCCTTTTACCTACTCCATCTGCATCTGCTCTCATACAGCATCCACTTTTCTAATTTTGCATCTTCTAGGTCATTGTTTTTCTCACTCAGCCACTCACCTAATAACTAAATTCTGTTGTGTTCATGTTCGTATTCAATATGGGCAGGAAATATCTCAGTCTGAAGCTGGAAATGATTTGTTGGAGGCCTTGTTCGCATCCAAAGAGCTGCAAGAGCAAATTCCTCTGTTGCTGTGTCGCTTTTTGAAAAATAAAACGAGCACAGATTCACTGTAAGGAAGTCAGAACAGTATCACTGAAGTTCTCTGGGTTTGTGTTTTTGCATTTCAAGTGATTTTGTTATACCTCTATCTCTTTTTAGCATCAGTTAACCTCATTATACAGTACATATAGGTGGTAAAAAAAAAAAAAAATTCCATCACAGATATGAAAACAAAAATAAATTGCTTCGAAAGAGTACCACAAAGACAAGTGTTTGTTTGAGAAGCAGTATTAGGGAATTGTACTGGCAGAGAAAAAGTTGTTTGCCCAACCACAACTTCTATTCAACCACAATGGCAATTACGCCAATTTGTTACATGTCTAGAAGCAGCAGTGTGGGGGGATTTCCTACCTCTCTGCTAACAAATGATTACACTATGACTCACTACAATACAGTATATTTAAACAGAGCTGAGTGTTTAGAGCTGCTGGTGTGGTATTGAATGCCGATGAGCTTTCCTGTTGTGTAATTTAGTTTCATTTTTCTTTTACCTGTTTGTTTCCCTTTTTCCTCGCAACTTCATGTAATGTGAATCTGATTTGAAATTTTACATCAATTTTGTATCATCTTGAATGAAATGACTATTCATAATACGGAAAGAGCAGCTTTAACAAAACAAACCCACAAAGGATAATTATCAAGCTTGGCAGCTCCAAATTCCACATTCCCTATTGTTTAGATTCATTCTCGCCACTCTCATTAACTTGTTTCCCAGTTGCAGCAAGCAACTGTTTGCAGTAAATCACTTTTGATAAACCCACTGGATGCTAACAGCTCAGCATCAAATTACAGGAACAGCAAGTTGAAGTATTTTTTCTGCTCTTTGCGGTTGGGTAAATCATTGCTTGACGTTGTCATGTAAAGCATAGTTTAATATATATAAAATATGGAATTGCAAAGGTATTACTTCTTTCACTAAGTTATAATCTAAGTACAGCCAAGTGGTGCAAATGATGATAAAAAGGTTAATAATAAGGGTCGTTAGCTTTAATCATTATTATCATTGCACCTAATTTTAACAAAGTGAATTAGGTGAATGCCTGGCACAAGTAGGCATTTCTATATTGTGACCATTAAATAGGTACCACGAGACCCTTGAGAAATAGTTACCAAAATGTGCTGAGAATTTTTTTTCTTTCTTTAAACCGTTACAGGTGAAAAGCTGTTGTATGTGGGGAAAAAAATATTTTGGCAGCTTTCTGGTAACATATTTGCTCATAAAAAAGGAGCATCTGGGAAACTGCAAACCCATATGAGATCACTGAGCTCTCCCCACATATCTTTGACGCGCTTCCAGCATTCAGCATATGGCTTTTGTAAGCTCACTTACAGAGGTCTTTGCCAAAGTAAAACTAAATTGTGCAGACATTCCCATATGTAGGATAGGTCCTTAATAGGTTTGTTTCATTTAATCTTTATTTGAACGGGAATGTTGCCCATGAGCAGTTTTTTGTCTGATTCTGTTCAATAGTGTAATTAATCGAGTAACCTTGCATATTAGAATTGAAAATAAATAATATCCTTTGTGTTATTTAATACAGAAACACTGGATTCTCTACCACTGGAAAAGCGTTTGTTATTGCTACCAGTTTTAATGGTTTCAGTCTTCCTTAAAAAAAAAACAACAGAAAACAAAAAGTGTTTGTACTGCGAATACTACAATACCCATAAGCCTCAGGAGCTGTCTCTATGGAGTAGAATGCAGTCAGGGGCACAAATCAGGCAGTAGAAAGCTGAAGTTCTTTCTGAAATGCATCATGGAAGTTGGAGGTAACTTAAATGTTTACTTAGATTTTTCCAGGCTGATCCATGCGAGAAGTCCTTCAGTGCCCAACTCAGTTCATAGTTTCTGTGGAAAAATAGAAAAATATGATTCTTTTCATTTCATTTCTTTCCTGAAATGTTACCCTCAACGCAACAAAGCTATCAAAAAGACACACAATAGTTGACATTAACTTCATAGACACATATAACAGCTAGTCATGTTAGTAACAGACATTTTTAACCCAATAGTAAAGCAATATTTCCCGAGCAGTTTTGTTATTGATTCCCCTCCCATTTAACGTGGTCAGGAGTGTAACGGGATAAGAGCAATAAACCATTTGACTTAGGAGGACTCTAAGTACTCATATAACAAACGATATCATCTGGAACATGTTTTCTTGACTGTGGGTAAACTTCCATGGAGTGCTATGACATGTGAACCCACCGGCTGATAAAATATCTGAACAGTTGAACACCAAGAAATTTTAGTAGCTTAACAAATTGTCACCAAAGGGTATCCCTGCGAACGAGAAAATAATGCTGAGTATCAACAAAAAAAAATAACGGGAAGGAACTATTGACTAAGCATCAGAACGTGAGGAGGTTGGTGCAAAGATGTGTTGGCATGAGTTGGGGCCGAGATGTGCTGAAGAACACGTTACTGAAATTACTTCAATACAGACAAGATGCTGGAACCAACTGAGACTACACGTGCGTTGGCAGAGCTATAGAAACAAGAAAACGGTGCTTGGCTATAAAGCCATAATACCTTAATGATACAATTACAGCCTATTATGGTCCTTATTACATTTTGTTTCACAGAAGCATCATCTCTTTTTTTTTTCTTTTTTTTTTTTTTGAGTGACACCGCTTATGGCTAATAAGCAGACAAATTACAGCTATAGCAACAACATGTGGTAACATCTTTATCGTATGCATAGTCAGACTACAGCATGGCTATGTTGTGCTTATGCCATATGCATGGTGTAGAATCAACGCCAAGTATAAATCAAGCTTGAAGCATGGGGATTAGCCGCTTTGCTTTGATTTCATGAAATAATCAAGATCTTTTGCTACTGATGAATCATAAAGCAGGTGTGGGGTCTCTGCCCATCTCTGAATGTCACAAACGGCTAATCGAGTAGAGGGTGAATTAACTTTATTGTCTGCTGGTCAGAAGGACAAGACTTTGTACAGCCAAAAGCCTCTTGGCCTTGCGTATCATGGCCCAAAGGATGAAGACTCCTGGGAGTTCCGCTGCGATCAGGAATTATTGTCACAGTTCAAAGCAGGTGCCGAAGCCAAACCTTAAACAAGGACTTAAAAGGACAGCAGGGGGTGAGTCTGTTGGGCGGCCGTCATGGTCATTATCCTGGTGGCTCTAACCCCCGTCCTCCCTCCCCAAAGCACACACATGAACTAACCCTTCAAACACATACACACATCTGCAGCTAGCCCACCCAGTGCTCCTCATGCTTTCAGCTTTTTGAAGCTGAATTTCCCCGGTACACACAAACGTGTGTGTCATGCCAAGTTTGTAGCTCAGAGGGATCTATTTGTGGACGAAATGAAGAAAGTGGCGAGAGATGGCAAGAGCGAGGTGCTGGATTAAAAGGTGAGGGAGAAAAGTGCAGAGGCTCTTTAATTCAAGAAATCCTTGATCCCCCCCCCACCCCACTCTGCCACCTCCCTCCCTGCCGAGAGTGATACTTCATGAAACACACAGACAATGGCTCAGTGGAAGAAGTCACCCTTAATTCTCCTTTTGATCACCCAGAAGTCTTTGTGTCCCTAGGCTCTTTACACATTCTTTCCTTTTTGTGCCAATGCTCTAAGTTGGGAATGATTAAGTGTCTGTGGATAAATCCCCTTATTTCATTCTCCTTCTTCAGGGATGCTGCTTCTTGGGCAGTCAGTTTACCATAATACCAAGCTGCCTCACAATAAATCCAAGTTACTTTTCATGGTGCATGCTCATAGCTTTCCGCCTTTTATCAGTCAGTGATCATTTGTTGGTGCACTTAATCTAATTACTTGAACTTGAGGGGAATTTGGGTGAATAAAAAAGATTATTTCCAAAAAATTTACAAGACAGATGATGTCATCTGCCATGTAAAATGTTTATGTCTCCCATTTTCTCCCATTCTGGTTTTCGCCAGTCACACAGCAACCAAAGGGGGTAAATGTATTGTTAAATTAGAATTAGGTAATGGTCTTCTTATTGAGTTCATGATTCGTATCAATTATAAATAGAGCAATAAAGATTGAAATATATTTTCATGAGAAGCCCATTCCTTTTATTATCTTCTTATCATGTTAAAAAAATCATGCATATATAGGTCTGAAATGAATTAACACCATTCTTTATGTTCCTACATTCGAGGAGTTAAAATGGTTTAAAATGATTTTAAAGGTCTATAATAAACCAGCAGGTCAGAAGCTGTCAAATAAAGTTTGCTTAAACTGCTTATAATTCATGTCCATACGGAAAACATAATCTGTCCATAATAATCTGTTTAGTATTTTATTTCAAGATTAAAAAGGTAGTAACACCTGGCTAAAAGTAAATTTTAAATTTAAACTGACCTCTGACTGTATTAGAAAAAGCAGCATTTTAAAAGAGAATTTTGACTTGTGTTTGCATATCTATTTTTTTTTTTAATCATTTATAACTATTATTTTTGCTTCTTTTCCTGCCAGTAAAGTGCATCCAGTCAGTATCTACAGAGTTGGTAAACTTAGCTCTTTAGCTGCATTAAAATGTCCACAATCACATTATTTTAAACTAAGCATTAAGCAAGTTTACGATCACCATACTCATGCAGTTACTTTTTACTTAATTGTTTTAAATAAATTGCATTATTAAAGCTTTGATACCTCTTAATTTTTCCTCTCAAAACATTCCCTTTAAGTGTTTGTGGCCTTAGAAATCCTGTAGGTATTGTTATTGTCTGTGAATCCTGGGAAGATGATACGCATCCACTGTATCTACCTCCTCTCAGCAGATTATGTGGGTGGAAGCAGGTGGCAGTTGTGAGCACAAGGGAATCAGGCTGCAGATCTCTGGATGCACGAAACTGAGCAGCAAATCAGCATATTGTTCACTATCACTGTGTTGGCCCCTATGCGCTAAAGATAGACAATCAGAAAGAGCTGAAGAAGTGTGTGTGTGCGTGCGTGCGTGTGTGTGTGTGTGTATACACATGTCTTTACATGCACACACTAGTCTACGGGTGCATCTCTGCCCTCCTGCAACGTTGCACGGTGGATTTCGAGGATTAACGCAGTCCCCTCAGACCACTTTAACCACTTCCTCCTTTATCTATGACAGCTCCTCTGTGAGTTTGAGATAACAGCCCAGCTCTGATGTTTTGAAGCTTTTTCCCTTCTGACAACACTACACAACGGGGAAACCCACATGTTGTGCCCCTGAGCCTTCCGTCTTTAAACTTATCTTCAGCCGTGTGATGTGGGACCATCATACTGAGATCAAATCGTTAATTAACATCCTTTTGTTCGCAGTGTATGGCAGGAGCTTTGACACTCTGTGATTTGTTAAAGAAAGATGCATCAATAGTGTTGATAAGAATTTGGCAATTATACACTGGTTAAACACAAATATTCATAGTGATTTCAGGGTGAAAATGTGGCACGTATATCTTTTACTTTGCCAGGATCTCATCACTTGGCTCTTGCATAATGCACATTGAAAGTTCATGGGGACAGTATACATGCCAAAGCATGTCTAGGCCTGCAGGGTGTTACTGTGAGTGCTATCAAGTTCCAAAATGCCACCTACAGGAAAACACTCAAAGAAGTACTCTCTATAAGGCCTTGAGTTGAAAATGTGAAGTAACCTGTCCTGTAATTAAAGGATGAGTAAGCATCAAAGCAAAGGTGTAACATCCAAAAACAATTATATTCATTAACAGAAGGACATAATACTCCACTCCGGAAATCATTAAAAATGCAACCCTGTTTCCAAAAAAGAAAAAAGAAAAATGGATGCTGTGTAAAATGTTGAAAGTTGAAACTGAGAATTTACTATTAAAAAAAATACGCTCATTTTGAATTTCGTGCCATGAATACATGGCATGAATATAAAAGAATTTGTCTAGCAATAATCCTGCAGTAAAAAAAATGCATATCATATGATATGAGTGACAGAATATTAATCTTTCACATGCACTGTGAACTCCAGCCCTTGTTTTTCTCAGAGACAACGTAAGGGTGTCTTGGAAACCTATTAACATTCTGGTGTGTAGATGCCTGGAGCTAGTACTACAATACTATTCAATATGAATGCTCTCCAATATTTATAACAACGTTAACAACAACAACAAAAAATGTTTGGCAGGCCTTCAGTGAACTCCACAAAACTGTATGGAATCATTTAAATGATTTTCAAAATTAAAATAAGTTTAGATTTGATCTTTTTTATTTAAGAGTCAAAACTATCACTTTTCAAATATCTTTCAGTTATACATTCAAAATGCTTTCTTCGGAAGGCTTTGAAGGCTGAAAGCCTTTTACTTCTTGTTGGCGTGATTTGAAATTGACACTTTTTCTTTCATTGGTAATCTCAAACTATTTACATAACACATCAGTTCCATGTCATTGAACAGCATATGTTTTGCGCAATTATTGCACTTATTGCGCCAGTTTGAGTTACAGTAAGGATACTAGTCTTCATAAACTCGTGTCAGTCAAATCCTGTGAGCAGCATTTTGCTATATGGAGAGATTCACAGACAGAAGCATTGTGTGATGTAAAATAAACACTTCAAACCAGAGAGAGAGAAAGATAGGCAGGGTGAGGGCAGCTGGGAGGCTGGGTGGGACAGCTGTGTTCTTCCGGAATGTTCTGTTATTTCCAGATCAGGAGTTCTCTTTTGACCTAAACCAAACTCTGTGCTTTCACTGAGAGCTGCCTAGAGGCTCTTCTACCTCCACAGCAGCCTTTTGTGTGTGCCTGCAGTCCCCTGACCCCTTTATAGTCTTGCAATATTGGTTTAGGAACAAAAGAGGCTAGTTAATTCAATAAAGCACCTTTCCCAATAAACTGGCTGGGTGCTCTTGCTGTGTGTGGCAGGCTGCACCGCATGTAGCTGTTTTCATTGTGTCACCACCGCTAAAGATAAATGAGAAGTTCCCAGATGGAGAGAGAAGGAGACTGCATGTGAATGTGGAAAATATTATACTCAGAGGGAAGCAAAGAGGACTTCAGCAACTGGAAGTGTCTGACAAATAATGTTTACTCTGGAATTATATCTCAACTGGAATACTGTTAAATATGATTGGAGGCCTTTTAGTGCGCAGTTAAATGGAAGTATCCACACTGGGGGGCTAAATCTGAAGATACAGAACACAGTTTAAAATGATATTTCAGGTGACTTT
This sequence comes from Tylochromis polylepis, assembly GCA_015107715.1. Taxonomy (NCBI): domain Eukaryota; kingdom Metazoa; phylum Chordata; class Actinopteri; order Cichliformes; family Cichlidae; genus Tylochromis; species Tylochromis polylepis. The sequence goes on along the minus strand of VVHJ01061589.1, from coordinate 5,409 downwards.
CATTTCTTTACTTTGAAATGTTAATGCTTTAATGGTAGTTAATGCCCTGGAAGAACTATAGAACAGGGTCCAAATGTGTGCACATCCAAACCAAAATTATTGCAATATAAAAAGTCAAAAAAAGAAGGAAATTAAAAAAAAGGAGATAAGTTTGCAAGCTTCTAGCAATTAATGCACTGTTTGAATTCATAGGCTCTTCTTGAGGAAGAGTCACAGGATTAGTCTGCGATACCTGAAAACCAGGTGTGTTGCTTAGCTGGAATTGTTTTTACCTCGTAACTGTGTGTGTGTGCGTGTGTGTGTGTGTGTGTGCGTGTGTGTGTGCGTGCGTGCGTGCGTGCGTGCGTGCGTGCGCGCGCACATGTGCGCTCATGCCACAGAGACACCAAGCGAGAGCTGGTTTTGAATCTGCCTGCGGACAGATTTTGTCAACACAATAGCGGCACCACCATACATGATGCAGTTACAAACTTTGCAGGAGTGTTGGCTAGTTGCTATCAAAACAAAGGTTCAGTTTAATGATGGTAGTGGTTTGTCTTACTTTGTATTCTCCACTTTTCTTCTTTTGGCTGCATTAATGTTACCCAGTCAGCAACAATCAGGACCACTTAAAAATGATAAACCTGAGAAAATTGTCTAAATGTTGTTACAGTGCTCTTTAAAAGAGCTGGAAAAAACAAATACTGGCGAAATGTTTACGAGAATCGAGCTGAACAAAAAGAACAATGAATACATCTTATTATTAACAGAATTTGTCACTTTGTTTATGCCCATGGAAATTATGTTTATTCAATATGTAGGAGCAGCGTGTGTTTGCATAGTCGGTGTGTGTACGACTTGGTGTCACTGAGGTCATCAGCTCTGTGACAGTATTGGGACACTGATGACAGGCTTTTGAAAGCTGCTCCTCTGTGTCTCGCCGAACTGTCAACAGCATTTAGTTTCTGGAGCTGTTGATCCGCTCTTTTCACTCTTCATCATAAACCAAATGTACAGATGCTGCCATTTAACCACGCAGTTTCAGCCCTTCACCTTGGCGTTGATGGTTTCATGCATGCAAAGTTCATGCTCAAACTAATTTTGTAGAGTGATGAGTGAACAAATAACCACAGCTGTAAAGATGTCTGCCTCTATTGTCTATACAAATTGACAACCAATTAATAACCAATTAACAACAATGTTAACTGGTTGCTTTTAAGGAGCGCGAGTAGTACCATAAGCACTTCTACTACAAACGCAGTTAAATCATAAGGATAATGTATTATGTATGTAATGTAATATGTCAGTTCTGTATGAGTACACACTCATGGATATGTTCCCCATTCACCTGGACCTACAGGCTGGTTGGTGATTGCCTGGCAACCACCAGTCGCTAGAGAAAAATGAGCATTCCCTGACTGGTTACGGTAAGTGGTTAAGGCAGCTTTCTTGCTGTTGCTAATTAAAATTGATTGCAAAGAGTTACAAGGTGCTGCAACAAAAACCTTTTTTTGATTGCTTTGGTTGCTAGCAGACTGACATGGTTGCTGGTAGTTTGTATGGAAGATGCTGACTTGTCTGTAAACATTTGCCAATTACTCACTAAGTGGTAGTGAAACTGTGAAGGGTCTGATGCAAACTGATAGAGAGAACATTGCCCTTCAAAGAAAAAGTTGTGTCTTTTGAAACCTGCAGGTTTCAGGTAAGACACAACTTTTACTTTGAAGCTGAATGGATCTTCTATGCAACCTTCGAGTGACTGGAGCAATGTGCTAGCAACACAATCACAAAGAAGCTTTTGGTGCTGCACCTTATTTACAACAGATTTCACCAAGTGACAGCCGGCAACCACCAGCAACTGCCAGCAACTGCCAGCAACCAGTTGGCAACCACCTGGGTAATTGCACATTTTGTTTCTTGGTGACAAGTGGTTACCAGGGGATCACCAGCTGTGTGACTAAGGCCTTAAATATAGGGTACTATTTCAGTTCCTCAAGCCCATATACTCTACCAGTGCAACACATTGCTTTGCATTCCACTTCCATTTTAGATCCTCCTTTTTACGCTCTGTCCAACTTTTGTCATGTCTATCGTCATTAATTATGGTTCTTTTTTATGAGGGTCTTTATGCTACTTTTCCAACCTTAATAAATTACTGCAGATGGATCTCCTTTTTGACTATAATAGACCTGAAATTTAAAGAGGCATATGTATAATAAAACTAATGACATTATATATCTAGAATGTGAGTATTTTTACATTTATTTTTTTTTTAAAAGTGGTAGGGTAGGTTGGAGATGTGAATCAAATGTGCACCAGAAGAGTACTTAGGCCAGTGAGAGTGAAATTGGTCCAAGTCTTTAATGGTTTTGGAAAGGGGAAATTTTGGTATTTAAGCAAAACAGGAAACTCTTAACATGTTTAACTCAATCTAAGTTGCTGCACATGCTGAACACTTGCTTATGTGTGTGAGAACATAACAGCCCTTCACTTCCCTTCTTACATTGCTCCAAGGTAAAACATGTCATCTGTGGGAGCCAGTTTGATGGGTCCCGACACTTGCAGTGCTTTGAGGATCAAGACAACAGTTTCCCAGTGTGAGCTTCTTACTGGCATAAGGAGTGAAAACATGAAAAAAAAAGAAAGAAAGAAAAAAGCTGCCGGCTGTCGGAGACTGTAAATGGTGATTTTGTTTCACTTCTCTACGTTTTTTTTTTCCTCGGTTTTTTTGAGAATCAAAGACTTACTGAACCCTGTCCAAAACCAGCATGTTTGGCCCTGTCATGAGAAAAGACAGCCATGTTATTTATTTCTTAGCTAGAGGTTTTACTTAGGGAGGTGTTGATGGTGCTTCACATGCCACATTGTGGGTTTTCTGTAGGGACTGGCTCCACTGTTGTGCACTGCAATCGGCCTCTGTTGCGGGCAGGGTTAATTAATGCAGTTGGAATGTAACGAGTGTTGCTTGTCAGCCAAGTGCATGCCCGCTGGCATTTTATCAGCTTGTCACATTAATGAAATACGGTGCATGTCGAGATTGCTCAATTTCCATTTCAACTTTTAAACTTTGCCTGGCTCCAGCTAATGATGTAAGAGTTAAATCGAGCATTAAAGTCATTGAGAGGCTGCAACAACCCCCCAACACACGCTAATACAGTTTTGGAGCTTCTTGAATGCATGCACATATAAGGGTAAGAACAGCCTTTACTTGCAAGGCAGGGATTAACATTACATTTGTCTCAGAAAATCGTACATCCTGTTGGGAATAAAGTGCTCTACTTTCACTGTAAATACTAATTTGCTATCATGCTTTGGAAACTGTGATGAAGTCTTACTCAGTGAAATAAATGTTCCATGTAGTGTCACATGACATGAAGGATAAAGTCATGAGGGTAGTCACGCAATTAAATCATAAGCATAATGTATTATGTATGTAATGTAATATGTCAGTGCTGTATGAGTACACACCCATGGATATGTTCCCCATTCACCTGGACCTACAGGTTAGTTGGTGGTTGCCAGGCAACCACCAACCAAAAGCCACACTTTCGCTGCTTTGCCATCGGCGTACTGATCAGGAAGACCTTTGGCTGCCACACCGAGAGACCGGGTCCTAAACACGCTGTCGACCGACATGCTGCTGCTGCTGCTTCTCCCTGCCCGTTACAGAGTAGGGTTATGTTAGATGAAGTTCACAAAAAAGGCTCTGTGTAAAAACAATTTAAAAATCCCTTCTTGCCCTTTCGGACAGCCGTTATCCTCAGGTCTTCTACCAGCTCAGGTCCTTTACCAGAGGCCTGGGAGCTTGAGGGTCCAGTGCAGTATCTTTGCTGTTCCTAGGACTGCGCTCTTCTGGACAGAAATCTCAGATATTGTTCCTGGGATCTGCTGGAGCCATTCACCTAGCTTGGGGGTCACTGCACCGAACGCTCCGATTACCACTGGGACCACTGTTACCTTCACCCTCCACATCTTCTCGAGTTCTTCTCTCAGCCACTGGTACTTCTCCAGTTTCTTGTGTTCCTTCTTCCTGATGTTGCTATCACTTGGTATAGTTACATCTATCACTACGTCTGTCTTCCTCTGCTTGTCCACCACTACTATGTCCAGTTGATTAGCCATCACCAGTTCATCTATCTGTATGTGAAAGTCCCACAGGATCTTAGCTCAGTCATTCTTAGCCACTCTAGGGGGCAAATCCGTTTTGACCTCGGGATTTCCAGGCCATATTCAGGACAGATGGTCTTGTATACTATACCAGTCACATAGTTATGGTGTTCTATGTATATCCTGACTTCTAGCCTCTTGCCTGGGGTCTTACCTGGTGTGGTAGACTGCTGCCTCTATGGATTTTGTACCTAGAGCTTGTTCCTGTGCTGCCATGATTAGTGCCTCTGTGCTGTCTTTCAGTCCAGCTTTGTCTAGCCACTGGTAGGACTTCTGGATGTCAGCCACTTCCTCTATCTGCTGGTGCTGCATACCGTGCAGGGGCCTGTCCTTCCATGATGGTTCCTCATCTTGGTTCTCTTCACTCTCGGGTTTCTGCTGCCTGGGTATTCACTAAGCACATGGTCAGTTGAGGCCATCTTCCTGATGTTCTTATGGACGTTTGTTGTCTCATTCTGGACAGCTGTTCTGACACTCACCAGTGTTCGGCCTCCTTTCTTTCGCTTAGCATACAGTCTCAGGGTGTTGGAGTTTTGGTGAAGCCCTCCATGCATAGTCAGGAGCTTCCTTGTCTTGATGTGAGTGGCTTCTATCTCCTCCTTTGGCCAGCTTATTGTCCCAGCAGGGTACCTGGTCACTGGCAGATCGTAGGTGTTGATTGCACTGATCTTATTCTTTACATTCAGCTGACTCCTTAGGACTTGCCTTACTCTCTGCAGGTATTTGGTGGTCCTTGTGGCCTCTTTGTGGTTCCCATTTGCCTGTGGGATTCCCAGGTACTTGTAGCTGTCCTCAGTGTCTACAATGTTGCCTTCTGGTAGTGTGATCCCCTCAGTTCTGACCAGTGTTGGGCAAGTTACTTTGAAAAAGTAATTAGTTACTGTTACTAGTTACTTCTTCAAAAAAGTAACTGAGTTAGTAACTGAGTTACAATATTATAAAAGTAATTAATTACTTGGAAAAGTAACTATTGCGTTACTTTAAAAATTGTTTGACCTCTGGGCTCCAGGGTATAATCGGCCGTTTTTGACTACTTTTGGTTTGACCTCTACATTTGACCTTTACAAACGGTTTACCTCGCCTTGTTTGGTATCATTCTTTTCAGCACAACCTCACAGGTCTGAATTTACTGTTATTTTTTCATTTTGACACACTGTATTTGATCTAGAATCAGACAAAAACATAAAATCCGAGAAGAAAAAAGTGATGTTTTTTACTATAATGACCACGAACATGTTTAACGAATCATTTTCATAACTTGAA
>VVHJ01061576.1:0-16044 GCA_015107715.1 Tylochromis polylepis | reverse complement strand
ATCACCGCCAGCATTGAAAAGTGACCAAAACATCAGCCAGAAAGCATAGGTACTGAGAAGGTACTGCAGAACCACTCCTTTATTGGGGATGTCTTGCTAACTGCCTATAATTTCCACCTGTTGTCTATTCCATTTGCACAACAGCATGTGAAACTGATTGTCAATCAGTGTTGCTTCCTAAGTGGACAGTTTGATTTCACAGAAGTGTGACTGACTTGGAGTTACATTGTGTTGTTTAAGTGTTCCCTTTATTTTTTTGAGCAGTGTAAAAAAAATTCGTAGCGGCCACTTCATGGTTCCCATTTTCCCGTGGGATCCCCAGATACTTGTAACTGTCTTCCATGTCTTCGATGTTGCCTTCTGGTAGTGCGAGCCCCTCAGTTCTGTCTACCTTCCCTCTCTTAGTTATCGTCCGACTACACTTCTCCAGTCCGAACAACATTCCGATGTCATTACTGTATATCCTGGTGGTGTGGATCAGTGAATCGATGTCTCATTCACTCTTGGCATACAGCTTGATGTCATCCATGTACAGGAGGTGGCTGACAACTGCTCCATTCTGTAGTCGGTATCCGACAACTGCTCCATTCTGTAGTCGGTATCCGTAGCCAGTCTTGTCAATGATGTCACCGAGGGGGTTCAGGCCTATGCAGAACAGCAGTGGGGACAGAGCATCTCCTTGGTAGATCCCACACTTGATGGTGACTTATGCTGTGGGCTTGAAGTTGGCCTCTAGTGTTGTACGCCACATCCCCATTGAGTTCCTGATGAAGGCTCTTAGGGTCCTGTTGATCTCGTATAGTTCTAGACATTCCAGGATCCAGATGTGAGTCATAGGCCTTCCTGTAGTCAATCCAGGCAGTGCACAGGTTGGTCAGTCTAGTCTTGCAGTCTCGGCTGACTGCTCTGTCTACCAGTAGCTGGTGTTTTGCGCCTCTGGTATTCTTACCATTTCCTTTGCCATATCATATATATATATAAAAGCACTGGGTCAACAGCCTCAGTGTGAGCCAGAGTGCATTTGTGCAAAGAAAACGAGGATGTTAGAACAGGCAGGAGAGTCACGCCTTAGTTTGTGATATGAAGATAAATCAGCCTCTGTCGCCACCTGCTGTCTAAACAGCGCAACTACCTGAAAGTCAATCTTCATTTTTCCTTTATGGAGAGATTTGACCTCCTGTCACTCACATCATAAAACCGAAGTCTAAAAACCAAAAGCTTACTGCCAAAGCTTATTATAGCGAATAAACAGCTCATCATGAGAAAAGCAATGAATTCATTAAGAGACACACAAAGGCAGCGAAAAGATGCTTTCATGTGACATTTAGAGACTGACCTCAGATCTGTCCTTACAACACCGTGGGAGACTGACTTTTATAGTTACATTACTTTACACAGTCAGCTCACATAAGTAATACTCAAGAAAACAGGTCAGCATAAACCCCTGAAGCACCAAACAGCAGAGATACTGATGCATTTAAACACATAACTGGAGATGCAAAAGCATCCTGTTACAGTCTGTGAGTACTGTGCATTAAGTTTAACTCAGGCACTATTTTCAGAATCTTCTAACATTAAATGAGAGGGAGGCTTCAATGGTTCTTAGCAACACTGAGTCAAATGGATGGGAATTACTGGCAAGGCAGTTTTAATGGGAGAAGCCACAGTGCACCCACCCTCCAACCTGATATACACAAATAGCACTTATGGCACTTTAATGCTTCCTCATGTTAATGAATCACTGACAATAAAAAGCTAAGTGGTAATCCGATTTCCTTGCCATCTAGCAACTTGCTTTAACAGTGGTGCTACTTCATAAAAATACAGACCAGCAAAAGCTGCTTAGTGGTACATTACTGTTACTATAGCAGGTATGAGGTAGTCATCTTATAGTTGCAAGCACAGCTTCAGTTAATGGGGAGTTAACTGGGAAACCCATTGGCGATTAGTTTTAGCTCTGGCAAGAAAATCCTTCATTGCTGTAACAGCATGTAAAGGCCCAAGGGCTGAGCACAGCTGAACGAAAGCTGGAAACTGCTTACACTTCGGCAGCAATTTTCTTCCATTAATGTTTCAGAGGTTCAGTTATGCCCGAGTGTGTTAAACCAGCTACAGAGTCTCATTCTGTTCGTTGCCATCTTAGCCTAACTTTTTCCCCAGATACCAGCAGCTTATAATTAAAGGCTGAAAACCATGATCAAGGTGCTATAGAACTGCATACCATTGATGGAGCAAAGTAATGCTAAAGCATTGTCTGGTTTTAACTGCAGCATAACTGGCATTTGAAGCCCACTTTAACACTCATTGTAACAATTTTAGCAATATTTAGTCAAGAGTTTAACTTGCAGAAATGTTCAAGTCATTAAAAAAATAAAATAAAAAGGACGACAAGAGTCAGGCGTCACTTCGGAACACATGTGCACTTTATTGGGATTGTTTAGTCAGTGTACAGGTTGGCCCCACCGGTCTGGCACCCCATGTTTACCCCATCATTCTGAGACACCCCCCTTGCCCCACCACCCCAGGGATGAAACCTCCAACGTGGGGGGAGAAGTGGGGTCACGATGAGGGTTTGCATAACAAAAACAAAAATTAAACAGGACCAAGATTTTCTTTTAAGGCTGAAAGTACAAAAAACCCAGACATAACTTACATACAAGCGATACTACAACCATGTTAAGTATGCGCCAACCACTGGGCAGCCTTCACAGAGGCAAATACGTATCTGAACAATGCAAGTTAACATTTGGAATCATGTGTCTGAACAATGCAGTTAACAAACATTTGGAATGACTTAAAGAAAAACAAAATGTACATTTTTTTAAGCCCCAGATGAGACTGCAGAACCCTGGGGTGTCTTTTTAAAACCTAGCCAAAAACATTACTGTCTCCTTCATCGTTCCAGTTTTTTTTTTAAATCCTGAGTCAAGCGCCAAAAATAACTGAAGCCATGCCAATGAGTTGGTCATCTATTCTCTGCGCCTGAGTTGTGTATGAGAAATGTGTGGTGTGTGGTTGTTTTGCACAGAGCTGAAGTTGTTGGGCGTTTGGTTGGGGAAGGGGAGAAGGAACAGTCTGTTTAGAAGCATTTGCGGTGGACAATGGAGGGGCCGGACTCATCGTACTCCTGCTTGCTGATCCACATCTGCTGGAAGGTGGACAGGGAGGCCAGGATGGAGCCTCCGATCCAGACGGAGTATTTACGCTCAGGTGGGGCGATGATCTGCAGGACAATGAGGCAGCGTGTCATTGGATGCTAAAAAAGTGCATTAACTGAACTCTTTGCCACTAGAAGGCAAGTCAGCTCACCTTGATCTTCATGGTGGATGGGGCCAGGGCTGTGATCTCCTTCTGCATCCTGTCAGCGATGCCGGGGTACATGGTGGTACCGCCAGACAGCACAGTGTTGGCGTAGAGGTCCTTACGGATGTCAACGTCGCACTTCATGATGCTGTTGTAGGTGGTTTCGTGAATTCCGCAAGATTCCATACCTGAGAAGATACAACACACCAGTTAGCAAGAGGAACTGCAGGACACCATAAGGGCTCAGTGTGTATGTGAGGATTTAATAAGTGGTGGATTTCTGTTGGGAACATACCAAGGAAAGAAGGCTGGAAGAGGGCCTCGGGGCAACGGAACCTCTCATTGCCGATGGTGATGACCTGTCCGTCGGGCAGCTCGTAGCTCTTCTCCAGGGAGGAGGAGGAGGCAGCGGTGCCCATCTCCTGCTCGAAGTCCAGGGCGACATAGCACAGCTTCTCCTTGATGTCACGCACGATTTCCCTCTCGGCTGTGGTGGTGAAGGAGTAGCCACGCTCTGTCAGGATCTTCATGAGGTAGTCTGTGAGGTCACGGCCAGCCAGGTCCAGACGCAGGATGGCGTGGGGCAGGGCATAACCCTCGTAGATGGGCACTGTGTGGGTCACACCATCACCGGAGTCCATGACGATACCAGTGGTACGACCAGAGGCGTACAGGGACAGCACGGCCTGGATGGCAACGTACATGGCGGGGGTGTTGAAGGTCTCGAACATGATCTGCAAGGAGGGGGGGGAAGAACACATTTTAGCTTTATAAATTTAAAATGACAGGTCTTTAGCTTTTGTGACCACTGCACTCACTACATGCATTAGAGTGAGGCTGACTGAAGTTAGTAGAATAAAGTGCAGAAAGTAAACATTCCTTCACACTTGTGTAAATAAGTGTCTATTAAAGTGCAGAGCTACTGCTCTCCTAAATGGACACAAGTGCAGATAAGGCACACAGTCAAGAGACCTGTTGATGACAGACCATCTTATAGAGGAGAAGTCCTGGAGGAGAGGTGGGAGGGGGAAGGAAGGAGCAAATGAGAACAGAACAGAAGGAAACAGGGGAGGAGATAAACACTGAGGTCTAGCCAAACACTGCAAGTGGAAAAAAGGCAGGTACCTGGGTCATCTTCTCCCTGTTGGCTTTGGGGTTCAGGGGGGCCTCTGTGAGCAGGACGGGGTGCTCCTCAGGGGCAACTCTCAGCTCGTTGTAGAAGGTGTGATGCCAGATCTTCTCCATGTCATCCCAGTTGGTCACAATACCGTGCTCGATGGGGTACTTCAGGGTCAGGATACCTCTCTTGCTCTGGGCCTCATCACCAACATAGCTGTCTTTCTGACCCATACCCACCATCACACCCTGAACAAGGAGGTCAGTTTTAGTTAATTAGTCCAATATTACAAAAAATTTAGAAATTCAAGAAATGTTTGCCAAGTGATGGCTGAACTAAAAACTTAATTATAGTTAATGTTAACCAAGTATAAAAATTCTCTTGATTTTAGACATTTAAGTGTGACACAAGTCACAATTTAAGCTAGCATTAAAGCAGACATGCGCAGTCACCAACCTGATGCCTGGGGCGACCGACGATGGAGGGGAAGACGGCACGAGGGGCGTCGTCTCCGGCGAATCCGGCCTTGCACATACCGGATCCGTTGTCAACAACCAGTGCGGCGATTTCATCTTCCATGGCTGAACTGTTGAAGATAAAGAAGAAAGGATTAACACTCAAGTCTGCGGCCGTTCCGCTTCCACTTCCTGTTAACTAGCGGAAGTTCACGAGCTCGACCGTTAGGTGGAGCTAGTGCCCCACATTCCGAGTAAGCCAGACAAAAGGAAGTGGCGCTGCGTTCTGTTATTACCATATAAGGACATGGTTCGGTTTTGAGCAGCTTTGCGGCTACCGGCGCGTGGCGCGACGCCAGAGCGGCAACGCACGGCGAGAAAAAAAAAAGGAACTCAAAGTCGACATTACAGACGAGCCGACAGACCACTCCCTTCTTTTTACTATGTTACAACCAGCACCCTCCCACTGTTGCTTAATCACGCTCGCTTTTATGAATCTTCCAAGCCCTTTGAGTGAATATCACTGCGTCATGCAGCAGCACAATCATTCATTGCACACCACGAGACACTTAAATGTCTGCAGGTTAAAAAAATTTGAAGTCTACGAATACTTAATACTGAAGCTCGTTTATGAGAGGAGAAGTTGCATAATGAACTTATGCCGACTCATGAATGGTCACAAGTGCTTGACTGATGATCCATTTCCTGAAAGCCACGCCTTTTCTCGGAGTGAACGATCAGACGATTGATTGGCAATTTCCTCATTTCTTTCATGGCAAATCTAAGAAAAGACTTCACAGATCGGGACATGGTCATTCACCTGAACCATTAATCAGTTTATCACCTTCAAAAAGCTAGGCCTTCTATCCTTTACTGCAAGCCTTATAAACTGATACAAAATCAGATTAAAAAAGGAAAGGAATTCAGCTTTTAAAGGCCTGTGTGGGAGTATCCAGGATAAACCAGAGCGACTTAAAACTGCAACTGCTGCAAATCTGAAGGGCGTGCTAGCATGATGTGGCTAGGCTAATATGCTAAAGTAGGTCACACCCCGCCGCATCGGGCGCACAAAGGGAGCAGCCGGGATCCAGACACCCTCAACTCGGAAAACCTCTCCAAACTACCCTGCCTGAGATCAAATGCCAGGCGTCACCACAATCCTGCAAAAAAGTTACGACTACATGGTGACAAACACCGGTTTTAGCGCAACCGTTAACTCACAGGATGCCATTTACTAGAAGCCGGCTCCATCCACAAGCACCTGTGAATCGCAGCAGCAACGCTAATGAACTTGTCTCTAGTTATAACCGTTACTAGTTTTTAGAAAGCCAAGCACAAGATACGGATACTGCAGTTTAATAATCAATCAATACAGTTCTTGTATGTGAAGACAAAGAACCGCGTGGTCCCCGACGACAGTTTCCATTAAGGTGAATAAATTCATCCATGTTTACATAAAATAAGCAAATCAGCTCGTTGTTTACTCGATAAACATCCTAAAATAAGACTCTATAAATAAGGATTTCTCCGTCTCCTTACCTTTGGGTGGGGGGCTTTTCGCTTTAAGGGAAACGGTTTCAGGCAAATGATATCCCGCACAAGCTGTGAGTGTGACGGCGCTCAGAGTGAATCCGTTAGCTGTGGGCGCTTGTTTTTTATACGGCGTCAGCTGCCTGGCTCTAGCCATAAAAGGTAAACTTTCGGAATTGCGCCCTCTGATTGGTCCAGCGTCATGCACTGGGCACGTCGCGTGCACGCTGTGGTGCACCGAGCGCTCGCGATTCGAGAGAGGGAGAAAGAGAGAGAGGGAGGCGATAATAGCAAAGGATTGGAGAAAATAAAAGGGAAGGGATTGCTGTGGCGAGGCCTAGTAAGTCTTAATGTGTAGATATACCGCTGTATGTTCAGGTTAACTGATGTTTATTAAGAGTGAAATATGTCCCTCCTGCACCTGCTCGGAGCAGTTTGTTATAAACATATATGAACGTTAGCAGAGCTCAGCACCCAGGACTCCTCCCTGTGAAGGCTGCAGAGGCCTCAGGCTTTTTTATCATAAGGCTGTCCTCCCTCCGGGTTATTCAGCCTGGAATAACCTGGCATTATTTCATATTTCAGAGATCGAAGTAGGGTGGGGGTGATGCAGAGGTTGCCATCCGCTTTGAAAGGCAGATGTGAGCCCAGTGGGAGTCACGGCCACTGCATCACCAGGTCAAACGCTTAATGCACACAGAGCTGCGGAGCTGCCCCGCCACAGACCGGGGAATGACCAGTTTGCTGTGTGTAAGGTCACCCCCTTCTCCAATGATGCCAGCTGTTTCTTATAAAGTTCATTTATAGATAAGGTATTTGTCCTTCATGGCTGTCAGGTGTCCTGTCATTAGCTACCCCTTCCTCTCTGTTTGAGATACAGCAGCATGATAAAGGTGTGTCATTTCAGGGGATAATGGAGGGAGGGGGGGAATCTCATGCTTGTCTCAGATTTTTATGCTGCTTGATGCCTTTATTTTACTTCTCTTGGTTATTATGGGTGTGATTCCTGCTGATTACTATGAAGCAGGAAGTATTAAAACTCTGCTCTGTTAAACAGATGACCAGCACTCCCATACCTTTTGCTTAATCACTCAGTAGATCCCCTTTGATTGACCTTCTTTATTAAAAAACAAAAATCCAGATGTTATTTACCCATTTCAGATAAAACACAGAGCCACACACACTGCTCCCATTTCCACTTCCTGTTCTTGTGCGAGGAGACTTTAAAACGTGTGATTTTCGGCCTTACTGACTCCCTGAGCAATGGGCCCAATCTGACCCCCGTCACAGACTTATGCTGCGAGGCTGACCTTGGGCCTGCAGGCAGGCGACTTTCCATCCCTGATTCACCGCTGTATGAAGGTTTAACATTCAATCATACCACAGTATGAAGGTTTTTCTTTAACCCCACTCTTCCTCTCTGGTCCCCCACTCCTCTCTCATTAAATTCAAACAGCCTGCACAACAATCCATCCATCCATCCATCCATTCATTCATTCATTAAGCAGCATGCAGGTTATAAAAATGGTGAGGTGGCCTCAGTACCATTTAAAGCCACACTCACAGCAGCTCCTTCTCTTCCCCCCCCACACCACTTCCCTTTCCTCTCTCAGTTGCATCAACGCTTGTGTATCTTGTTGTTCCTGCCCTCTGTTCTTTGTCATGTTGACTTTAAATGGCCATTTAAATGGACCCTTATAAGCCTCTTTTAAATGAGCTACAGCTTCCTGTAGTGTGAAATGGCGCAGAGTGAGACCTGCACATTTTAACCCTTCTTCTGGGCTGAACTTTAATACTTGGTGGTGAAAACATTTATTAAAAGCGAGCAATCAAGTGTTGGTTTGTGCGCAGACTCATGCAGATGCAGTTAGAGGGCTTGCGCATGCAGGGAAGAGCGTTTGCAGCAATCAAAATGTCTTCTGGCCTTAAATCTCACCTAGACTTGAGCAATGGCGCCTTAAACGCTTACAATTTCATTCATGTTTGTTTTATCTGTATCAAAGTTGCATTTCTAATGAATAAAATAATGGTTAAAAAAACAAAAACAAAAGTATGAACCCTGTTAATGGAGGTTTGAACAGAAACCAGAGGGTTGTCTCCACGTCCGCACTGTAATAGCGTAAACAGGGATTGGCTGGGGAATGTTTAATCCGGCCTCAGGGAGTGCCTGTGGGATTTTGAATTCACAGTGTGCATATGTGCATAGGTGAGTCATTGTTCCAACCTACAGCTCCAGCTCCTACTTTGATTCAGGGGAAAAGCATTTAAAGGAGGATCTATTATTTTTTTGTTTAGTTTTGAACTCTACCAAAAAGAAGCTTTCCATCATTTACAGTTCAGCATAATCATTACTGATGTGAGACTGGACCTCAGTGCAGACACTCAATGCATTCCCAGTTTTTTAAGCCAGCTTTTTCTTCTGATTGGTTGTCATGACAAATAGAAGATTTATGCAGCGGGTGGGCGTGGCTTCTGTGCTCACTCACAGAGCTGTGTACCTGAGACGACCATATTAGGTCATCTCAGGTGCACATGATATCCGTTCTATGACATCATGCAGGGCCAAGAGGATAAAAAAAGTGTTAAAGTTGAGCTGTTGGCTCAGTATTTGAACCTGTAGCTACATTTAATATGAACATCCACCATCGTAGCGGCGACAGCGGCGTCAGAGTGTCTTCGCTCACTCCTGTATAAAGAATCAAAGTCTAGCTCAGGTTGCCAGTGTTGTCAGTCAGCTTGGGCGAGCATGTATTTATGTATGTTTGTGTACACCTCTCTGGTTGGAAGTGAGAGGTCTCTGGTTAAGTGCTATGTTGTCAACACTCTTCAGTGGGAATGTGTACTCGCCAAGTGCTTGGAATACTGTCCTGGAAAGCCTCCTCCTCCACCTCCTCTCGTGTATCATAACAGCATGTGTGTGTATGTTGTGTAAGTGCGTGTTTGTGCTTACACCCAGTGTGCCAGCTAAATACAAGCTTTGACCCTGGGCCCCTGCTGCCAAGGTCCTTACTGCTATAAAGCCACCTAATGAATTTTTCCAGGGATTTTTTCCTCCCCAGACGAGAGTTTACACACAGTCACTTGAGGTGTTGTGTATAATAACTGTTACTGTGATCACTGGTTGTCTAAATAGACCACTTGTTAAGCTAAGTGACGCTTTAATGAGAGAAGCGAGTGAAGAGTCAGGGAGGGTTAGCCACTAGACATGGAACTACGCCTGACAAGGTCCATCTTTTCTTTACAGCGTGGATCTGCCACAGGACCCAATGAATCTGCTGCCAGCAGCCCCACGTGACTCCACCTCCATAGGTCCCGTGTACATCCCAGAGTCCGAGCTGTTTTGACAACACAAGGGGGACTCGCAAGTTATCAGGCAGGTGTTTTTTAAGTTATGGCAGATCCGTGTGTATTATGTAAGCACGCCAACAGGTGATCTTGTTGACTGTTTTTTTTTGGCTGAAGCCAGGTATTACCCCGGCCACGTGACGAGTCAATCAGTAACCCAGTGACCGCAGCAGCATTTGTGTTTACGTGTTCTTTAAGCAACAGGAGCTAATCATGACCTCGTACTATCTTTGCTGACTCTGCCTTTATGTGTCTGAGTAATTTAGAGCTGACCGGTGAGCTTTACATAGATCTGACAGAGTTTGTCTGTGTGACTGGTGAGAAGCAAACAGTGCTCTTTTGCATGAAAACACACACAACCTTGCAAAGTGCACACCAGTCGTGTGTGTCTGTGTACACTCATTGTTGGCCAGTGATTTGAAAAAAAAAAACCTGCTGTGACGTCACCACCTCAGGTTTTGCTCTTCAAATAAGGTAAGCAACCAGTCGGCCGGGAGCGACAACACAGAGCGACGCCACTCCCTGAGTTGCTAAACCCGTCCCACCGTGGCTTCCTGTTCCTCTTATGAGTAAAGATGCCACAAGTTTCCCTTTGCTCTCAACCCAGCAAGGCCATTATTGGCTAACTCGTTCGCACTGTAACCTGTTTTGGCTCTGTGTTTATACTCATGTGTCTCTTCTTCCTCTTTCTGTCCCCTTCATCATCAGGAGAAATAAGAAAGTCCACACCATGTTTGTGGACGTGGCCCTGAGGCTGAAATCAAGGCTTTTTTCTTTGTTTTTTATTGGTCTGTGTAGGAAGGTTAGAGGAACCACAAAAGGCCTTTAGTAGCTGATGACTAAAGCCGGCTATAGAGGCTGGACAAGAATCATACACAGTTACACATCATCTGCCTTGAGTCTTACTGTTACTAGACTGCAGCTCAATACAAAAAACATTAGCTGCAATTAGCTTTGCCAGAGGCTGAAAGCACAATGTTGATGTCAGATGAGGGATGGGAAGCAGTGATGGCGAGAGCGAGCGATAAAAGCGATAAAACCATCAAATAGGATCTTGGTTGAAGCTAAGATGGAAATGGAAGCAGAAGAAGATGTTGAGAGGCGTCTTAATGTCATCTTGGAAATGCATCCTGTTTGTCGCCTGCAGGAGTTTCACTCTTGGTTGTTTTGTGTGACAGAGCAGCAGGAAAAGAGGAGGCCAGATTAGCTTCCCGGTTACAAGCTTAAGGTGAATGCAGCTGTCCGGGGATTTTCTCCTTTAGATTAATGGCAAAGTAGTTTAAACAAATACTTTGAGTACACTTTCGTTTTCTGGAGACTGATGCCAGCAACAAGTGAGCACAAATATGAGAAATAAGGGAAACAGCAACTGTGGCTCTCTGCAGGAGAAAAGGGACAACAACAGCACCTCTACAGCTGAGTTTAGCTTCAGGAGAAAATAACCTGTCGCTGTTTTCCATGGTGATCTGTCCTGAATCCCTACACTCCCTATGTCCAGTCCACACACAAGCTACTTCCTCAACTCCCAGCTGCTCATAACTGAGCTGAAAGGATGTTTTTTTAATACAAAGACAAGCTGGCTGTTTTCCAGTTTGCACTTTTCCTGCTAAGCTAAGCTAACTGGCTGGCTGTGTTGTGCCAAAATATTATTGCCCTTATTTAAACTGTTGCAAATGACTCGTTGGTCTCTAATCAGTGAAAACTATGTCAAACCTACTGTATCTCTCATGAATGCCATCTAGTTATTTTGAGCCACAAACAACGTTCCTGTCACAAGGCAGAAGCTACAGTCCGTTTTTGACAAAGTGACTTTTACATAGCCTTTATTTATCTAGCTAAAAAGTCTCACTGGCATTAAAATGTTCTTTTTTTAAAATAGAGGTCAGGCCAAGAGTGCAGCAGAAATTACAACAAATATAACATCACAGTTCTATAAAGACATTTTGAGTAGCCAAAAGGAACTGGATTGGTTACTGTATAGGTACGATAACACAAAGTTATAAAGATACTTCCAAAACTGGTAATTTCTTGAGTTATATATGTCAGTATAACTCATTGATAAATCCTGTTGACTCCAGTCAATTTACCAAAATAAGCAAAGACAGTTCACATAAAAAACAAACAGAAACATCGGAAATCACTTTTTGGCACAACACCGGCTCTGGTCTTATATTTCACGGACATCAGTGTCAGAGTCTCGTCTATCCAAGTAAACTTCTGGTGTTTGTCTTTCTTTTTTCTTACTGTCATCTATCCGCCCATTTTGCTAAGCAGACATTTCTCTCCTTTTCCCTTCTCAAACACGCACACACACCCTTTTGTTTCCCTCTTGTCTTTGCAGCCTGATGAAAAGTGACTGGCTGACCGATTGTTTGCCATCTGTGACTGGTCATAGTTTCAGAGAGGGAAGCCCTATTCACCGTTCTTCCCTAGCCTTGCTCCCTTCCACTTCGCCTCTCTCCCCTTTGCGATGCAGCCAATGGATTGGTTGTCTGCAGCGTCATTGATCCACAGGTCACCGTGGTGACAGTCTGACTCCAAGGCATGGGCCAGTTACCAGCTGTGTGTGTGTGTGTGTGTGTGTGTGTGTGTGTGTGTGTGTGTGTGTGTGTGTTGTGCCTGCCAGCTGGCCAGTTTGTGCTTCAATTGGATTAGCTTCCCATTTACGGCCTAAATGGATTCTTCACTCCCCCCCCCCACCTCACAACTTCTTAAATGCACTCGCTCAGACACACAAACAGTGTACTGACCACGCCCCACGCTGCCACCCTGACGGTATCTTATGTCATTTATCTTGATGCATATAACATATATATAAATAATGCATGAAACTCTTAATTGTCTTTTGTGATTCCTGGTATTTTGTGATCCTCAGATGAGTTCATCCCCAGCAGTGAGGCCGGTAGTTCAGATGACAGCACATAATGCTGTGAGGATATTTTTTACATTTCAGTTGATTTGCCTGTTTGGCACTTCCTGTGTGTTGGACTCTTCAGCGAATGTGATTTATATTTGTCAGTTGCAGACCAGTGCAAAAAAGCTGCATCAGAGTGTCACCCTGGTCTTTGAAAGTCATGTGATTGTGAGCATGTAACCCACTTTTCACACTTTTTTTGGTAAACAAATGGAGCCTCTCTGTAACACCTGAACTGTTAGAATAAGGTGCAGTATTTTTCTTTCCTTTCTCTCTTTCCTCTCTGCCTCTTCCTGTGCACCCACCTCACTTCCTCCTATAGCTCTGGGCCCTCATTGGCCCAAATTTCAGGCTGAGGTGCCTTTTAAGGGTGTGATATGTTATTCAGGTAAACTGATGACAAAGCAGCCTCAACCATGAATGGAGAAATGTCAGAAGTCAACACAAAAGTGGCATATGTAGACGACCTCAAGCATTTGTTACGTTAGAGGTGCAGTTTTTTTATACAAAAGTGTAGAAATGCATGCAGGATCGCACACTTTTAGATGTAAAAGCTCATTTGCAGGATATCTTCATTACTGCTGCACAAGCTCAGAAGACTGACAGCTTTATCTATCTCTGTATCTAATTCTATCTCCTACTCACACACATGCACACATACAATCCTTAGTCACCCCCTGCATGGTGGTGGACCCAGGGAGGCTTATGTCTCCTCTACCATCTGTCTCTGCCTAGTAGGAGGGAGCCTCCTCTCACATTGGCTCGTTTCGCCACTTACCAGCCCTCTGATTGGCTTGTGTGGGAATTATGAGCTTCTGACAGGCTGCGGCCACGCTCCCACTTCCTGATTTACCTTACTTCATTGCTGCCCCCACTAAAGCAAGGCGAGAGAGGTCAGCCACCTACTCACGCCCATGCGTGCTCTTTGGTCTGCAGTCCTTGGCGATCAGCTCTGTTTGCACACTCCTTACATAACATCACAGCCTGTCCTCTTATTTCTACATTTCCCAATTCCCTTTACATCTTCTCCTCTGTTTCATTCTCTGTCATTTACTTCCACCTCTGTGTAACCACCTAAATCAAAAGTCATCTGCTGACCAATGGCCTTAAAATAAACGGGTCCGGGGGAATTGTGGCATCGTGCCGAGTCATATCTCGGTCCACACCCTCTTTTCAGCTCTGGAAATCTATCTCCTCTCCTCTGCATAGTAACCAAGCCCACCCTCTCCCTTTTGCCACCAAAAAACAAGTTCAGTGCAGCGCTGCAGCGTGCACCCAGTGGCCCCCGAATTTGCTGCTGAGTAAAGTTTGCATGTGCCGCTTGGCTTTGTCGTCGTATTGTGACACCTCGCTTTTGTTTCAAGCCAGCGGGGGAGGCTTATGTGTGTGTGCCGGTGGGGTATATTGTTTTTGCACAGGGCGATGCTGTTCATTTCTGTTTGCAGTTCCCACCCTTCTCTTCTCTCACACTGGCAGTTTGAATGAGCTGCCTGTTCTTTGCTGATTGGCTGCCAGCAGTTGCCATATAAGGGCATAGGCCTGCAGCAGAGGCAGGAAGTGGGGTAAGGAGGAAGTGGAGAGCCGGCTCTCAGAGACCGGCAACAGAACATGCAACTTATGGAGGATTCATAAGAAAATTGCCACACCTTTTCTTTAATCCCTTTTTCTAATCCCTTAATTTATGACACAATCATCTCCTCTCCTCCTCTTCATCTGACATAATGATTCCCATTAATCATCTCTCTTTTCTTCTGTTTTCCTCTGCTTCTCCTCCCTTCTGTCTTAGCATCCCTTTTCCCTGACAAGCACATGTGTGGAGCCGGTCATCCATCAGTACAACCCGCAGTACCTGTGCTTGAAATGTGTGCCCGGAAGCCTCTTAATCACTCACGCCAGCGTTTTTTCAGCTTAGTGCAGCATATTAGCTTTACTTTACAAGTGCAGAGCAGAGTCCAGTTGGAACTGGGCAGCAACACATGGCAACAAAGTGTTACACGAGTGAAGCGTGACGTAACGTGCCGGCGGGAGGCATCAAAGGAGAGCTCTCCGTTTCTGCTGTCCACATCTGAACATCCAGCAGAGATTACGGGGGAAGGGGAAGGCAAGCGTCGAGGTTCCTGTGCAGACTGAGGGATGTAAGATGGAGGCTGCAGTTTTATTTATAAAGTCTGAATAGTCTCCTGCCACTGCTGTGGTAATCCAGTCTGGATTTATAAAGATAAACTCAAAATCTGCACTTACCCACCCCCACTCCCAGGACTATGGCAGCCAAATCAACTCATGAGCTTTGGCAGCCTTCAGGAAGTTTGAAGCTTGAGCTCTAGTGAGTAGCCTTTGTTAAAATTCAGATTTTTGAAGCTTGTCAGGGGACTCGTGTTTAAAAACGTTACCTACTAGGTAGGTATATGTAAAAAGAATCCCTGTGAGCCCAGAAGCTCAGGCCTCAGAGTGTTTGAAATGCTCAGTTTTACACAGTTATTTCTACTAAAGCTCTGTGTGCTGTTACAGATGTGGGCACAGCAGCCCCACCCACCTGCTGTTCAAACCTTCTCCTGTCGGAAGACAGCTAGTTTTAAAGGTTATGGGAAGAGAGGTAAAGGGGCTTATTTCAGGCAGATGATCAACTGAGGGCCTGCTTTATAAGATAAATGAGGATTCATTTGAATAGCGACTTGTGCAAAGCTACCCTTATAGAGTCCAGCAATGAAATAAATGAGTTCTTGAGAAGGAGCACTTCTTGGCTTTATCCCACTTCTTTATAGGCTTAAATAACAAAAACAAAACTCCAAATCACTCCCTTATTAGATGAATGAGCTGAAAAGCAACATAACAGGGCCCCTTTCATATAATTTAATTTCACTAGCTGACTTGTAGCAGGATTAATGATCAATAAATAAAATGGGCTTAATTTCTGTTTTCATTTGTTACATAAAGTTAAACGAATTTTCAGTTACAATGGATACACTATTGTGATCCAGGTGTCACGCAATGGAGCAGTTGGCCCGAAACCCTGGGGCGGTTGGAGTCTGGTAATACCTGCAAAGTGACTGTGACAGAGAGGATGACAGTGCTGCCAGTCTGATTTCACAACTCCTGCACCACTTTCGTCCATCTCTGCGGGGTTTGTTTGTGTTTGGGTTGACGGGAGCGCGTGAGGTATTTTAGAGTACATTTTGAGTGCATTCTTCATCAGTTTCAGTGCCAGAGTGCGTATTCCGTGTGACCTGGGTGTGCATTAGTGAGGCCACACCCTCTTGTTAAGACTGACGTCCATAAAAGGAGATCTTTAAGTTTGTCACATGACAACAATCTGAGGAATGCGAGTCACATGGGATGCCATCTCAAGGAAATCAGCTTCACCCCCTAAGGACTGTGTTGTG
>VVHJ01061557.1:0-12641 GCA_015107715.1 Tylochromis polylepis | reverse complement strand
TGCTTTCACTCTTCTGTCCAGTTCATCCCAAACCAGCTCGATGGGGTTTAAGTCTGGAGACTGTGCTGGTCACTCCATGTTTTCAAGTTTACCATCTTGTTCTTTTTTCCTGAGGTGGTGCTGCAGGATGCTGTGGTAGCTGTTTTGGTTCAGGGAGCCTCTCACTCTGTACGAGTCACCGACCCCCAGACCATCATGTTTGACAGTGCTGTATAAATAAAATTGAATTGAATCTTAACTAAATCTTCACTGGACTACTGTAATAGTCTTCATTCATGTGGCAGTCTGTCATTGCTGCCAAATGAATGCCACATTGTCATGTAATTGATTGCAGCTAGAAGAATGGACTCTCGCTAGGGTCAACCCATACAAAGCTGCTGGACCAGACAATATACCCGGACGTGTGCTCAGAGCCTGTGGTGACCAGCTGACTGGACATCTTTAGCATCTCTCTGAGCCAAGCTGTTGTGCCACAGTGCTTTAAAGCCACCACCATCAGACCTGTACCAAAGACGGCTACAGCCTCGGAGCTCAATGACTACCGCCCAGTAGCACTTACTCCAATCATCCTGAAGTGCTTTGAGTGGCTAGTCCTGAGTTACATCAAGAACCAGCTTCCCCCCAAACTGGACCCACTACAGTTTGCATACCACTCCAACCAATCAATGGACGATGCGATCTCACTGGCACTCAACCTAGCCCTATCACACCTGGATCATGTAAGAATGCTGTTCATTGATTTCAGCTCAGCATTCATCACCATCATCCTCCAACAGCTGATCAACAAGCTGGACCCGCTCGGACTCAACACCTCCACCTGCAACCGGATCCTAGACTTTCTCACTAATAAACCCCAGACAGTACAGGTTGGAATTATAAGATCCAGCACCATCACACTGAGCACAGGTGCCCCCCAGGGATGTGTGCTGAGCCCGCTACTCTTCACGCTGCTGACCCACGACTGCACCTCCAGCTCCAACACAAACCACATCATCAAGTTTGCAGATGACACCACAGTGGTGGGACTCATCAGGGACGATGATGATGCTGCATACAGAAAGGAGGTGCAGCAGCTGGCACTTTGGTACAGGAACAATAATCTACCTCTCAGTGTTGACAAAAACAAAAGAGCTGATTGCTGACTTTAGGAAGACCGATGCTGTCC
This sequence comes from Tylochromis polylepis, assembly GCA_015107715.1. NCBI lineage: Eukaryota > Metazoa > Chordata > Actinopteri > Cichliformes > Cichlidae > Tylochromis > Tylochromis polylepis. Next base: position 11,476 of record VVHJ01061557.1, on the reverse strand, counting down.
ATCTCCTGCTCAGCACTGTTGGTGTCACAGTAGAGAGAGTGAAGAGCACCAAATTCCTCGGTCTTCACATCACAGAGGACCTGTCCTGGACCAGCAACAACAAATCAGTGACAAAAGAACTCAGCAGTGCTTGCACTTCCTGAGACGACTGAAGAAGGTGCCTCCCCAAACTGATCCTTAACACCTTCTACAGAGGCACCATAGAGAGCATCCTAACCAGCTGCACCACTGTCTGGTATGGAAACTGCCACGTGTCTGACCGCAGAGCCCCTCAGAGGATTGTGCTGACCACTGAGCACACTATTGGCAGCTCTCTACCCAGTCTACGAATGCAGCATGAGGAATAAATATCCTGTAAAGCCACTAGCATCATGGCTGACCCCCATCACCCCTCCCACCAACTGTTTACTCCTCTTCCATCTGGAAGACAACTCTGCAGCATCAGGAGCAGGTCGGCGAGATTGTGCAATAGTTTTTTCCCCCAAGCAGTCCAGCTCCTGAACACCATGCTGCCCTCCTCCACACTGGACTCTCTTCTGCTCACACTTCTTGGACTACATAACACTCTTCTCTCACTCCAATACTTGCACTATTCTGTATGGCACTGTTCCACTCTGTCTGTGTATTGTATTTATTCTGTGTACTATTGTCTTTATTTATTCTCATTCTTTTCTATTCTTAGTCTATTCAAATACAATACTGTTGTACTTATTCTTAGTTTATCTTATTTCTGTATAGTTGTATATATGTATATTTGAATTTTTCATTTTTACTTTTAAAGTTTGAACCTTTGATCCAGGAGGACGATATTTTGTTTCACTGTATACTTGAGCGTATATTGTTGGGTTGACAATAAAACTTGACTTGAGAAAAATGCTGCTGCATGGTTCGTAACTGGCACATGCAAGTTAGACCACAAAGAACCAATATAATGCTCCTGTGGATTCAGACATCTGATTGTCTTTGTGGAGAAGGATTTTAATTTATTCTGGATTTAACAGGAAGCCAATGAAAAGAAGTCTGTATGGGGAAAAATGTGCTCTATTTTTCTAGTACCTGTCATTAGAAGTAGTACTTCAGAGGTTCCTTGGTTCTGTTTCTGAAAAGTATTAATGCAGCAGCGGGAAATTAGCTCACAAAATTAATCTTCAAACATGTTTTAAAGTCTTAAAGAGCCACTTAAAGACCAAAGAAGACGAAGAGCGTTGGCTGCCATGAACCTTCCTCCACGCTCATTGAACGTTTACAGGTGTGCTAGAAGACTATGAAAGCCAATCATTTCTAACATTACAAGAAGCTCGTTAAAACAATCAGGCATCATCAGGTTCAGGCGAGCTCCTGGAGTCTATGCAGTTCAAGCACTGCTGTCACTACAGCAAAAATAATTCTTTATTTATTGCAGATTGAGTTTTACACCAAAATTATTTAACTAATAATATTATAGTTTGAACCCTGACATGGACATGAACATCTTTTTAATATTGTGATGTCTTCTCTTTAGACTTCAAAAAAGGTATGTCAGATTGATTTTCACTTGGCTTCATATTGTAAACTGGGTTTTCTTTACCCATGACCCTGTGAAGATCCACCAGCATATGGAGATGGCATCAATGATATGATGCTGTCCCATACACACTCAACTGAATGAACATTTTCACAGGACTCAGTGTAGTTCTGTAAACAATCTAAGTACACCCTTACTGCTTCCATAGGAATTATGAAGGTGAGTGTCAGTCAGCTGCTGCTACTGAAATGCACTTGCTTAATGACAATTAGCAAATGTGAAAACCTCTATAAAAGCAAAGGTTTAGGCAGTTTGATGGTCGGTTGTGCATGGTTTTCACCAAACACCTATTGCTACCTGTCAAATACAGTGGTTTACGGTGATTATTTGAGCTTGCTTTGCAGGCACAGGATCTGGGCACCTTACAATCATTAAATCAACTTCTAGAGTAAAGCCATGTGTCCAAAAGCTTCAACTTGAATGAAACTGGTTCATGCCTAAAGACAAAGATCAAAAAGATCACAGATGAAACAAAGAGCCAAGGTGCTGTAATGAGCCAGTCAGAGGATCATTTCAAGTTATTGCTTCCAAAGATAGTTCTAGAGGCTACTGAATCATAGGATCCACCTGCACATGAACATCCCAAACCCAAGGTCATTGAGTTTGGAGACAAGTTTCAAAGGGATGATGGTGTTAAATGTTGAGGTGTAGTCAATGAAGAGTATTCTCACTTAGTGTTCCCTTTTTCCAGATGGGTGAGGACAGTGTGTATTGGCATCATCCATTGTTTTATTCCTTCTGCTGGCAAATTGAGCTAAATACAGCATGTAAGTGAGGGAGGGGCAGATGTGTCTTCTGACCAGCTGCTCAAGGCACTTCGTGATGACTGATGCTAGTGCAACAGGGCGGTAGTCATTTGCTCCATATGCTCTGAGAACATGACTTGACTTGAAATGCTGTCTAGTCTTTTCTTTGGTGACTGTGTCAAAATGATCATAGAATGTTTTAGCTTGTCTGGAAGAGACGTGGTGGGCTGAACACTGACAATGTTTTTCTTTTTATACTTGATGATACAGTGTAGTTCGCTCCATAGGCACTTAGGTCAGAGCCATGGTAATTGGACTCCACTTTATCCTTGTAGTTGCTCATGGCCTTTTTGATGGATTTCCAAAGGTAATACCTGACTGTACTTGAGTGTTCGAGTTCTCTGTATTAAAGGCAGAGGTCCATGCCTTGAGCTCATCATGAATCTCAGCATTTACCCAAGGTTTGTAGTTTGGATATGTGCAGATTGTAGTTTTAGGACCAGTTTCATCAGTGCACTTCTTATGCTGATGTTAATTATACAATGTGATTTGACCATGATATTTTACAGGGGGAAAACAAGTATTTTCACTTATTTAACACAACCTCCTAAATCACAGATTGCTCAGAAAAATAGCGATAGTCATAAAGTGTAAACACCTTTGTCTATCTCTTTCTTTGTTTTGCATGCAGGGTTTTCTGTGATGTCTGACTTTTGTGACAGGAGATCCTGAAGTACCCCCAGCACCCCTACTTCCCATGGTCTTGGACCTAACAGTATATTCAGTATGATGTATATGACCTGTGTATGTATTTGTGGGTAGAGAGTTATTTTTAACGTTTGTGCAAAACTAAGCCCAACTAAGTAACTAAGCAGCAACTAAATGTGTAGCTTGTTATAAATGTTTGAGTTGTGTTTACACATGTTTTTATCTGTGATAAAAACACAGCATTTTTTTATGTTCATGTAGACTGGAAACCTGAATGCCCATGATAACATGAAGGAGAACAAGAACTATTCAGCATACCGCTAACTGATGGCAGCCATTCATGCTAGAGTTTTACATTTTTACTAATACATTGGAAATTGAATTCCCTATTCTTTGACTATTATTGGTTTGCTGTTTTTTGTTTTGTTTTGTTTTGTTTTTAAATCTCAAAATCAACATCACATGAAAGTTCTTAATTAATACTCACTGTGGCCACCCTTTAGCAATGGTGGAGATCTATATATGGAGACGGGTGAAGTGGAGTGGTGCCTTGTCACTTCTAAGTGTAGCTCCTCAGGGTAAGCAATCAAGTCTTTTTCCACCTGAGGTCTGGTGGTGCTCCTGGAGTTCTCTAACCCCCCTGATGGGGATGAACTGTGTTTGGAAGATCCAGCAATACATCCCAGAATGAGCCATCCTATCCAGGCACTCTTATAGAGAGCAATTAGTCCAGAGGCTTGGGATGAAAGCCTTTTAATGGGACCCCGCGAAGGCAACAGATCAGTGGGGCACATGATTCCAAACAACTCACGTAGACATGAACTGAAACACGGTTCTAGAGAGCAAAACTGTTATGACTGAGAAAATTTTAAAAAATAAAGGACGATACCTCACTCTCAGATATTTGAAAACACATCTGAGAGATGCAATTGGTTGACCTTAGAAAAACAGTCAGAGAAAAACTGTTTTAATCCTCAAATGTAGCCAACAAGGACTCAGACAAATGCAGATGAATATCTTTTGCAGCCTCCTCTGAATGCAACTTGTAGATTAGCTTGTGCAGCCCTTTTCCAGCTCAGCACCTGCTCCTCATGTGCTACACTTTAGTCACTGCCCATCTCTCTGCCTATCCCTTCATCTCTGCTTTCTCTCTTGGAAAGGAATTTCAAAGTCACAGAGAGAAAGCGAACTGTCCCCTGCCTCTTGATCTTGTCCAATTTGCAGAGATTTGGTCATGTATGGTCCTCTTGATTTTGTTTCAGTTTCATTTCCTCGAAGATTACGTGTCCATTAAATTACAATTTAAAGAAAAAATAAATCCTTTCTGCAGTTTACCATTGTCCATTTTAGTATGGACCCTCCACTGATATTTGCTGAGTCTTTGCCACACACGCCTTTCAGTGAAGGCGGTAGCAATGATCTGTAACCTAGGTGCCAGAGCATCCCAGAGTGAGAGAGAGAGAGAGAGAGAGAGAGAGAGAGAGAGAGAGAACGAGGAAGTGGGGTGGGTGTTTTAGAGGTGCTGAGAGAGATAGCAAAATTAAAAGAAAGGTAAAAGAGTGATGTCAGGACAAGAGAATGTGGAAGCAAATGTAAACATAGAAGTGAACAGCCTGTTGTAAATATTGACAAAGGCCATGGAAAAAAGATAGATAGTAAAAACACAACAGTAAAAGGCAGGGTGTGTTTATAGTGAGGCAGAATGTAAATAAAAGAATGGCAGGAAGGCAAGAAAGACAGAAGTGACAGAAGAAACATAGACGGGGTAAAATAAGAGAGACTGATTATCTATACACTCAGGAAGCAGATTCTAAGAAACAAATTCACCTTTAAATTCATGAATCACTTTTAACACCATTAGCAAGTTGATACTCACATACTCTTATATATATTATACTGCCAAAAGTATTCACTCAGTTATACATACAGTATGTTGTATGGGTGAGTGAATACCATATGGCATAACACAATTTTGGCTCTTTGCAAGCACTTTGTCACAGCCCGGGAAGATCCGGACTGCTGGAATAGTCCACTAATGTTCTCCTGTGCCTGCCCCAGGGCAGAGCTGTCATCACCTCACCTGGAGCTAGTGTGAGTTCCACTCTGCTTCTGTAACTTCTCTTCGATATGTACTTGCAGGAGGGCAGGTGAAGACCGACCCAGCTAAGGTTCTAGTTGTCAAGGAATGGCCAAACCGCTCGTCCTGCAAACAGCTCCAACACTTCCTAGGCTTCGCCAATTTTTATCGCTGTTTGATACAAAACTACAGCCAGGTAGCTGCTCCACTCACCACACTCACCTCCACCAAGAGACACATTCACTGGACACCTGAAGCTCAGCCCGCGTTCTGGTTCATCCTGATACCACTAAACCATTTGTTGTGGAGGCTGATGTGTCTGATGTTGGGGTCGGGTTCCACAACACTCTGGACCCTGAGATAAGCTACTACCCTGTTACATTCTCTCCCCGGAGAACAGAATTTTGATGTAGGAGACAGAGAACTGCTAGCTATAAAACTAACCTTAGAGGAGTGGCGTCATCTGCTAGAGGGGGCTGAAAATCCATTCACCATATTCACCGATCATAAGAGCCTCACTTACCTTAAGCCAGCTAAGCGCCTGAACACCAACCAGGCGTGTCTCCGCACTTGGTCCAGCACTTGAACCCAGTATTGGTACAGGCCTTTGGCCCCTTGTGACACACTTGCACAGACACAATGCTAACACTAACCTAGCCAAGAACCCAGAGTGATGTTAAAGCTGAGTGTCTCCCTGACTGTATCAGTGGCATCTTTGCCCAGCCTTCAATGTGCTAGATTACATTCTCACAAAATATAAGAAGTTACTCACGTCAGTTTCATTTTTCAGTCACAAGTCATTAAGTAAGTAAAGTTTATTTATTAAGAGCTTTTCATAGACAGGCAGTCACAAAGCACCGTACACAAAGGCTAAAATAAACAGACAAGATAGGCAATACAAAAGGTTAAATGTAAATAAAATAAACTCAACAGAAGGCCCGTTTAAATAGAAAAGTTTTCAACTGCTTTTTAAAAGAATCCACAGAGTCAACCAGACGTAGCTGTGGTGGTAGACTGTTCCACAGCCTCGGTGCCACAGACTGAAAGGCTCTGTCCCCTTTCGTCTTCAGTTGTGTACGGGGAACAACCAACAAACTCTGAGTCTGTGAGCGGAGACAGAGCAGCAGTGTGTTTTGTAAGAAGATGGGATAAATAATCCAGGGTGTGGAAAATTTAGTGCTCTGCATGTTAAAACAAGAATTTTAAAATGAATTCTAAGATCTATTGGGAGCCAGTGTGAAGAATATAAAATAGGAGTGATGTGAGCTCGCTCACTAGAACGTGTTAGTAGTCTGGACGCTGCATTTTGTGTAGCTTGGAGGCGAGAAAGAGATAATTTGATTTGATGATTTGATAGCTTTCACTATCAAACTATTTCATACCTTGAAATTGTAGTATTTGTTTTTGGTGAAGTTTGTGCGACAGGGATGTTCTTGATTATGTCTGTGAGAAAAAAAATCAAGGCCATCCTGTACTTCTAATTCAGCGTGGTTAAAATATCAGAGGTGGCCGTTGATACAAACAGGCTAGCTTACCTCCCACGCACGCACGCAAATTAAGAGCCACAAAGATCATGCCTCAGCAGAAATATACAGCATACCCTGTCACATTAACATAAAGCATGGTCTTGAGAAATTATTGTCCTCCCTAATTTCAGGAACACTCAGAGGCAGCATTGCACTGTTCAAACGACCTGTCCACTGTGATGCATGGTTGTTTTTCTCTATGCCAGCTCCACCACCGCACACATCCCCACATGCTTTATTTCTCTCTCGCTCTTCTTGCACAGAATACATGCAAGGGAGAGCAGTGAAGGACAAAGATTACACAAACAACACCCATACCAGACCAGTAAGATGAAGGTCAACAAACACATTATCCTCCACTTATCAAGGGTGTAATAACACAGCTTTCCCCCCTACTGCATTATACTGAAACAAACTAGGTCACATCATTGTCTACTTTTTCAGCCTTACCTATCAGCACCCAGCAAGGGGGGAAGCAAAAAGCTGACACCAATATAATGACATTAAGTCTTATGCAGTTTTTCAGACTACTGTCACTCTGAAACCCATTCTACCAGAAACAGAGCTGTTCCAGAATGTAGGTTGGGGCTACTGGGCAGCTTTATGGCATGCGCTTGGACCTGATTATTAGGGGATCAATGGGAATGATCTAGCACATAGCAAGATAGATATAAAGATTGCTGAACGGAAAAATAGACTCTCTCTCACCCCCTCTGATTTGCTGCCAGATTGCTCAGTTGTGACTAGCTGGCAAATACATGCAGAGTGATCACCTGTGAAGCCTTCCTCAGTGGACCTGCTCCAAAGATATACAGCCTGTATATGTTTCACATTCATTGACCAGTATACTCCAAATGTTTGTCCCGCCAAATTACAGCTTTTGGTGGATAGAATTTCACCAAAAGCTGTATTTCTGAGTCATTTTAGTTAAGAAAAAAATGATATTCCATTTGCAATAATTTATATTTGGTTTAATAGCACTATGTCCTGGGACCGCCTCGTCCTTCCGTGAGCATATAAAGAAAGCTAAAGAGCAGAAAGAGCAGAGGGGCACAAAAAAAGCATGGCTGGACTGCAGAGCAACCGTATACACTGTTGAGATTTTAAAACACTTCCCCCCCCGGGTCTTGAATTCTCCCTTGGGCTCCCAGAGAAGACACTGGAACTCAGTAGATACTTCACAAAAACTTTATTTTCTCACTTATAACGTGTCCTAGGAACGGGAGATCTGCTTCAGCCGGTTTTCCATCCGCAATCTCAAAAATCTCTTTGTGTGAGAACATTTGATACAGCCAAGCCCCTGTTGTAAATCCTCAGTGAAGTGCGCCATGTTTGTGTACGTCTGTGCACGCCGTGTGTGCCCGCGTACGTGCATTCCTGTGTGTGTGTGGTTCCCGCCGGTACCACGAAGCTCCATCTCCCCTTAAACACAGTCTCTGGAATTTTCCATTAAGGTGTCAATGATGTTTATCCTGAGTGTTCCTGGTCAGAAAATGGGGGAAGGGTCTCCTACAAGTATACTAACACTCCTCATACTATGTTTGAGGCCCTTCCACGTCTACTTGCTTAAATGACCCTGTGACGGACCCAAGGCAGACCCCATGACACGCTCATGTTTGTCCACATTATTCTTTATTTCCACACACTATAAACACTGTACACTCTCACGGTTGCTGTTACACTCCACGGCTGCAGCTCTCCCGCTGCCAGCCGCACACTTCACCACCAACAACAACCACACAACGAACAGGACCCTTTTATGGCTGGCGAGGCGTGATTGCTGATGCCGTGGAGGTGAAGCCATCTCCACCGCACGGCACCGCAAGCCACGCCCCGCCACAGACCCACATGCTCTCTAATTTATTTCTAAATCCTAAAGTGAACTACAAATATCTAATTCATTTCCTAACTCCTAAATGAGCTACAAATAATCTCAACATATTGAAACTTGAAGTAACACTATTTTCAGTTTGATGGCATACTGAATGGATACTAAATATCAATATCATTCTTACCATCATTCTTTACCTTTTTTTTTATATCTATCTGATTATATTTGCTGATTTAATACTAAATAACTAAAAAGCAAAGACTACAATACATCCATAGTAAAACCATGGCAGTTAGCTAGGAAGATGCAATTTAGGTTAGTCGAGGGCCACGAATGCTCAAAGTTACAACTTGCCTGAAAGGGAGCCCATTCTAAGATATCCCATTAGTATTTGATTTTCCAGTTTTACGCCTGATGCTAATGTTAAGTGCAACAAGGTGCCGTCCGCCATATTTAAGCTGGCTCAGAAACTTGGACTGAATGGCTTGCAGCTGGCTGATCAGGTCGAGTTTTGTGTCCCACAGCCGTATATGTACGAACTTGTTCACCCTGCTTTTGAGCCAGCCTCTGTGAAAACTGTTCATGTCACATCTCATGAGACTGTTTTTGGTGTTGTTTCACCCTTGGACTGTGTTCCTCCCCAGTTAGTTTGTTCAGACATTGCCTGTGTTAACCCACCTGCTTCTGTGACTGCTCCTGAGCTTCTTGCTCCTGTTCCCAGGGCAGCTGTGGTCCAGCCTTCCCCTGCACCCATATCAATTTCCCGGGTGAGGGGGGCTAGGGCCTGGTTGGTCCCTGCTTCGGTTCCCAGGCCGGCTGAGGCTCTGTTAGTCCCTGCACCCGTACCTGCTCCTTGGGTGGGGACAGCAGATGCCTAGCCGTTGCCAGTGCCTGTTCTGGCCCCCAGGGTGAGGGCAGCCGTGACCCGTACCTACTCCTCGGGTTGGAGTGGCTGGCGTCTGGTCTACCCCAGCACCCGTGACGGTCCCCAGGGTGAGGCCAGCCAGGACACAGCCAACCTCCGCACCCGTACCTACTCCTCGCGTGGGAGCAGCTAGTGTCCAACAGGTGCCTACACCTGTTCCTGTCTCCACTGGAGGCTCAGATGAGCTCATCCAGCTGTTTTCTTCATCCCTTGGAGGTTCAGGAGGACCGGCTCAGCCACCTGCTCAGCCACCCGTGGCTCCCACACAGCCGCCTGTTTCCACTCAAGGCTCAGTGGAGCCGTCCGCTCCTGCTGAAGGCTCAGAAGAGCTGCTCCAGTTGCCTGTTCCTGCTGGAGGCTCAGGAGAGCCTACTGCCGCCACCGCTTTCCACGCGCCTCCTGAACTGTTTCTTCGCTGCCACTTTCCACATGGTCGGCCTCTGGATTTGCTTCGCCTGTACCGCCGCCACTTTCTACGCAGTCAGCCTCCCGATCTGCTTCACCTGCACACCGCCGTTGCTTTCCACGGGGTCAGCCCCCTTAACTGTATCTGCGCTGCTGCTTTCTACACAGTCGGCCTCCTGAGCAGGGTTTTTTAGTGATTTTGGATTTTTTTTGGCTCTGTTCTTTTGTTTTGGACTCTGTTTGGTTTTGGTTTCGAGCCTGCCTTCCTTGTGTCTGGTGTCAAGGTATTCTTTTTTGCTTCCTCCATGTCTCGTCTTGTTACAGCTGTGTTCCCCTCCTGTTTGCCATTTCCTTATTTCCCTCTGTGTATATGTAGTGTGTGTTCTCGTTTGCTCCCCGTCAGATCATCTGTTCATCATTCCTTGTGTATCCCCCCCTGCATTTCCAGGTTTCAGGTTTTTTAGGTCCATGTTTCCAGTTTCATGTTTAGCTGTTTCCAGTTTAGGTTTTGTTAGTTCCCTTCCTGCTTTTCCTTTTGTAGTGTTTGTGCAGCCAACAATAAAGGCTCGCTTTTTGTTAAACATTCACCTTCACTTCATGTGTCTGCATTTGCATCCGCTCCCTTTCCTCTCCACATGGTCTGCCAGCTCAGACCGTGACACTGGGGCCATATCTGAAGTGATGTGGATAAGCCTCAGATAAGCTAGAGTAGATAGCTGGGGAGGTCTGGGCTTCTCTACACACACACACACACACACACACACACACACACACATATATATATATATATATATATTCATTTTCACCTTCATCTATTCATCATAGATGAACAGGCATATGGCTCAATACATGAGTGGGGCACAGAAAGTAACTGGTGAGAATACCAGAGGAGTGAAACACTGGCTACTGGTAGATATTCCATTCTGAAAAACCATAATTTTATTGTACATGTACAATGACAATAAAGGGCTATTCTATTCTTCAGTTCACTTCAATTCAGTTTTATTTATACAGCACCAAATCCCAAATATGACTTGATGCAACACACCTGGATCCTGGAATGCCTCGAACTGTACAAGATCAACAGGACCGTAAGAGCCTTCATCAGGAGCTCAGTGGGGATGTGGCGAAGAACAGTAGAGGCCAACTTCAAGCTCATAGCACAGGTCTCCATCAAGTGTGGAATCTACCAAGGAGATGCTCTTTCTCCTCTGCTGCTCTGCATAGGCCTGAATCCTCTTAGTGAGATCGTTGACAAGACTAGCTACAGATACCGACTATGGAATGGAGGAATTGCCAGCCACCTCCTCTACATGGATGACATCAAGCTGTATGCCAAGAGTGAACGAGACATCGATTCACTGATCCACACCACCAGGATCTACAGCAACGACATCGGAATGTCATTCTGACTGGAGAAGTGTAGTCGGATGATAACAAAGAGAGGGAAGGTAGTCAGAACTGAGGAGATCGAACTACGAGAAGGCAACATTGCAGACATAGAGGACAGCTACAAGTACCTGGGGATCCCACAGGCAAATGGGAACCATGAAGAGGCCGCTAGGAAAGCTGCAACCACCAAGTACCTGCAGAGGGTCAGGCAAGTCCTGAGGAGTCAGCTGAATGGTAAGAACAAGATCTGGGCTATCAACACCTACGCCCTGCCCGTGATCAGGTACCTTGCTGGGATAATA
>VVHJ01061554.1:0-15316 GCA_015107715.1 Tylochromis polylepis | reverse complement strand
ATGCCAGGCTGGTAGGGAAACTGAAGTGGGTCCAGTGATGAGCTCACCAGGGGCCGAAGCTGAGCCAGGACCAGCCGCTCCAGGGTCTTCATCAGGTGGGATGTCAGAGCCACCGGCCTGTAGCTGTTGAGGTCCTTGGGACGTGGAGTCTTTGGCACTGGTACAACACAAGAGGTTTTCCAGAGCTGTGGAACTCTCTCCCAGCCTCAGACTCAGGTTGTAGATGTGCTTCATCACCCCACACAGTTGATCTGCGCAGGACTTGACAACCCTTGAGCTGATGCCATCTGGACCCGCTGCCTTCCTGGCTCTGATCCTCCTCAGTTCCCTCCTAACCTGGATGGTCAAGAGAGACAGCGAGGAGTATTGTTAATCAATACTAACAACTCATGGTTGTGTGCTGGATGCTGTGGTTGGGGAGTAGTGAGCAGGGTGAGTAGAGGAGGTGTGAAGTGACTGAGGTGTCAGAGGTGGAGCAGCAGCAGTGGGGGTGGGTGAGTCTGCAGCTGATGATGAAGACCGCCTCCTGGATGAATCAAACCTGTTAAAGAAGTGATTCAGTTCATTTGCCCACCTCACATCCCCCACAGGCAGAGTTTTGATCTTTGCGGCCCCAGATTGTTCTAAGGCCTCTCCAGACTTCACTGACATTATTCCGCTGAAGCTGGTTCTCCATCTTCTGACTGTAGCTGTCCTTCCCACTCCTGATCAGTCTTTTCAGCTCTCTCTGCACCCTTTTCAGCTCCTCCTTGTCTCCGGCTTTGAAGGCCCTCCTCTTCTGCTTGAGTATGGCTTTTATTTTTGGGGTAATCCAGGGTTTGTTGTTGGAGAAACACCGCACAGTCCTGGTGGGTATGGTGTTATCCACACAGAAGTTAATGTAGCCCATGACGCAGGTCACAAGGCTGTCGATGTCCTCCCCGTGGTCGTTACAAAGCACCTCCCATACAGTAGACTCAAAGCAGTCCTTAAGAGCCTCCTCGCTCTCCTCTGTCCATCTCTGCACTGTGCGGGTGGCTGGTGGCTCCCTGCGCACCAAGGGCTCATACACAGGGACAAGGTGCACCAGGTTGTGATCAGATCTTCCCAGGGGAGGGAGAGGTGATGAACTGTATGCCTCTTTTGCGCTGGCATAAAGTGAGTCCAATGTTTTATTGTCTCTGGTGGGGCACGTCACATACTGGGTCGGCAATAGGTCGGCAGTGTGGAGTCCAGTGATGCGTGATTATAGTCCCCAGATATTAAAAAAAGGGCTCTCGGAGATTGCATTTGCAGTCTGCTGACCACAGAGTGAAGAGAGTCACAGGCTGCATCCACGTTGGCTGAGGGGGGGACATACACTGTTATCACGATAACATGCGAGAATTCCCTGGGGAGATAGCCATTAGCATGCGTCCGTACTAACAGCTCAATGTCTCTGCTGCAGAGTTGTTCTTTCACAGTGATGTGCCCAGGGTTACACCATCTGCCATTCACAAACACTGCCAGTCCCCCCCTTTCCTCTTACCGCTCTCTCTCGTCCTGTTCGCCCGCAGCAGTTGGAAACCGGGCAGCGCCACACTCATGTCCGGAGTTAGCCAGGACTCTGTTAGTATCATGATGCCGGTACTCCCTCTGTGACCGGGTTAGCGCTGTTAGTTCTTCCATCTTATTAGGGAGTGATCTCACATTTCCCATGATTACAGAAGGGAGAGATGGTCTGTAACGTCTCCTTCTTGGGCGACGATGCTCCTTCCCGGCACAACACCCCTGTCTCTTCCTCCTAAGCTCACTGTGGATGTCGGGTCTGTCTGCCGGTAGCACAGCTGCAGATGCAGGGCGCAGCGCTAACAGCTGATCCCTAACGTAAACAAAGGAGCCATGCGCTGGGTCTCCAAACACGGGTGAAAAAAAGTGGAAAAAGACAGAGAAAAATGACCAGAGCTAGCACGAAATGGTAGTGCATGATGGTAAGAATGTAATTGCTGAGACTTAAGTTAAAGGTTAAGTGAAGTAAAGAGAAAAATTAGAAAGAAGCTCAGAAATGAGCAGAGTTGCCGTAACAGGCTGGCACACACGAGGGGCGCCGGAAGTAAGAAGTGGGCTTGCCTGGGCCATGAAACACCACCATTGGACTACTGAAGACTGGAAGAAGGTATTATGGACTGATGAATCAAAATTTGAAATCTTTGGTTCATCACGCCATCAAGTAGGCGAAAGGGTGGTTGCACAGTGTGTGGCATCAACTGTCAAACATGGAGGAGGAAGTGTGATGGTCTGGAGCTGTTTTGCTGAATCCAGGGTCGGTGACTTGTACAGAGTGAGAGGCACCCTGAACCAAAGCGGCCACCAAAGCATTCTGCAGCGCCATGCAATACCCGCTGGTATGTGCCTAGTTGGTCAGGGGTTCATCGTAAAGCAAAATCATGACCCAAAACATAAGTCCAAGCTATGCCAGGAAAAAAGAACAAGATAGTAAGCTCATCTACATAAAGGCATCCTCAGAGGGAATTTAAATGTGATCAGTGAGATGGAGAGCCTTCATAACATTATGCAATGTTTGTCTATTTTTTACAAAGTCTGATCTGCATCTATAAAAGGTCTGGGATTATATTTTCCAATTGTCTTGCTAATCTTGATGCGAAAAGTCTATGTTTAGCTATCACTTTTATCATTATCCAGATTAGGAAACACTGAGATTACTGCCCATCTTCAGGAAACAGGGGGCTCCCCAACCTTAAGAACATAGTTAAACTATTCTTTTAGTATTATCATTGGAATGTATAACCATCTGCTCCTCGCAGCTTATCAGTTTTTAATTTACATACAGCATTATTTCATTTCTTTTTACTGTTATTTCTAAGTTTATTATATTAATTTGTTCTGTTCCCACTGAAGGTAAATCCAGAGTTGTTAGATTAAAAAAAGGGGGGGCACTGCCTCAAGTTCAGCTGCTTGTGGCTGGCAATAAACTCCTGTGTAATATGTTTCCAATATCTGTTGTATATCTTCTAATTTGTGATAAACCTTTTTTAGTTTGGGTGTCTTTCACTTTATGTGATTTATGTCTTTCAGTTCATTGTTTATGTATTCTCAAAGCTAGTAATTTTTTTGATTTAGGTCCATTATCAAAAAAAGTTTTGTTTCGTAAATTTGGCTCTCCTTCATATAAACGGTCATATAAACTGTTTATGGTTTGTTTTGTCTTGGATTTGATTTAGGGTAAATGTGTCAATTTCTATGTTTACTCTCGCAGAATTTTTTGACTAAAAAGGTTTTCACTCAACTCATGTATTTCTTTTTCTTTTTCCCTTGTGCTGACCTTTGTATAAGTTTCCATCTTAAAATAGCTTTTGGAGCATCCCATAGTGTACAAGGGGATACCATTCCACTGTTGTTGTGAAACATGTTCTTTAAATTCTGCTTTAATATATGTAGGTAATTTACACCATTGAGCCCTGCTTTCAAAAACTGACACAGATATAACCATTTGTTTGTAGCTGGATTTAAGAAATAAGTGCTTAAAGTTTTAAAAACAACTTCTGTCAGTAGGGAACATTACGTCACTGGGTAGGTTGGTTGGTTGGGGTCAATAGACTTTAGTAATTCATAGCTAATTAGTAACAGAACCAATAACTCAGGGGAATATAAGGAGACTAAAACTAAATATCAGTTTAAGAGGTCACTTTTGTGTTGCTGGCAACTCACTGTTGCTCTCCATTTAATGGAACAATTTATTATATATTTTCCTAAGCACAACCAAACAGTTTACAACATCACAGATTACTACATGCACACAAACCACCACAAACATAACTAGATTTCTTACGGAATCACGATGGAAAATCCTGACATCATCAGCATATCCGCAGGAAAAAACAAAAATACAAAAACAAACAAAAGGAAATCTCCACATTACACTCTCCTTCACTTACATTTGGGCTTTGCTTTTCTTCATTTCTAAAATGAAGTAAACAGTCAGTGAGATAATGTGAGGAGAAAAAAAGTTTGAGAGACATGGCATCTCTTTTTAAGTGTACAGGATATGCTCAGTTTTAACATAAAAATCATTGTTACAGCAAGGGGCAGCACAAAAGTGATCACTATAAACAGATATTTAGTTTTAGTCTTGTTATATTCCCTTGAGTTATTGGTTTTGTTACTAGTTAGCCAACATAAACTAATGTAAGTCTAGTGACCACAACCAACCAACCTGGTGATGTAACGTTCCTGACTGACAGAAGATTGAGCAAAACATGTTTTAAAACTTTAAGCACTTATTTCTTAAATCCAGCTACAGAGACAGTGTTACAGCTATGTCAGTTTTTGAGAGCAGGTCTCGGTGGTGTAAATTAGCCTTTATATTTGTAGTCTTTCATGTCCCCTTTAGGGTCATTTGGATAAGTATTAAATCTCTTTAGTGTGTTTTTAAATTTATTATCTAAATGTAAATTTAGTTATGTCCATGAATAATGGAAATATATTGCACATTAATATCACAGTTTGAAATTCTGTGTCAGTGCACATTCATCATAAAGTAGTAATCAATTCTGAATACACATTATGAGGTAACAAAAGAAAGTAAATTGCTTGTCCTTTGGCTGTAGCTCCCTCCATGAATCATTCCTAATTCTTTTAGTAACTTAGGGCTTCAGAGGTTATTTTTTTTGGTTTTGTTTGAGGTGTCTACAGAGGGCTGTAGCTGGGTATTCATAAATCAGCACTGCAGATGTTTCTGTGGATATCATGTTAAAAAGTTTTTTTAATTAACAGTTTTCCATTCCCTTGAGGCCTATAATGATTAAATACAGTAAATTCTCTTTGGTTAATGACACCGTTGGCTATCACATATGTCCTTCGTTAGCCAATATCTGTGAAACAAGTTGGAAATTTATTCTATTTGGGATTAAGATTGCCACCTTCTTTCCACTTTAAATTTTTTATAAACAGTAAAATGTATTTCTAAACACCATTTTCTTCAGTTTGTCATGCTCAGCTTGAGAGGACGCTAAAGCATTATATCCTCATTTTTCTCTTTTCATTATAGCTATAGCTTTTACATTAAGACTTACTATTTTATATTCCTGATACAGTCTTGATATGTTTTTCAAACATACATAGCAGCGGCTCTCATTGGTTATTATGATGAACTCCTCTCAGTTTCAATGTGCTTCAACAGACCTCTCAGTCATTGCGTGGAGTACTTCCAACTGTTTACCACCTACACTGATAGGATCTCACTTTGTTTGCTAAGAGGGAGCTGGCTCTGGACTTTGTAATCCCCATTTTTCCAGGTTGTTTGTGGCTTCAGATGCGCTGCTGCAGGCCACAGAGCTGGAGTCATAAAACACCCTGAGTTTTGCTGAATAGTGTCTGATGATGAAGTCATTTTTCTTTGAGTGTCTTTCTGATTGCATTATATGCTTTTCTTTGGAGTGCAATCTCAGTCAGAAAGTGCTGTTCAAAGAACATTCCTTCCATTCTACCTGATCTCCCTTTTTTTCCCCATTGCGTATTCCAGGAAATAAGCTAAAGTAACATCCCCCTCGAGCACCTCTGTAATTTATCATTCACTTTCTGACATTGCCATGTTGTTTTCTCCCTTTATCTTCCTATTATCCCCTTTTATGCTATTTAAATCTACATTTTAAACTATGACTCAAGTATTTATTTTGGGGAGTGCTGACTGTGGTTTAAGCTGCTGCCATCTGCAACACTATAGAAGTCCACTGAAACCCTTTTTATAGGAATATTTAAAATCCAAAAAGTTACTTTTAATAACACCAAAAACTACGTGCTTGTAATTGTAATTAATTTTTTTAAACAAGTTTGAAAAATAAATTTTGTTTGGAATCACTCAAGGCAATATTAACCATGAGGAGAAAATCTTGACCCAATTCTTATAGAAAATCTCACCAGAGATGCAACTGTGCATATGTTTCTTTATTGAACTCAGACCTGAATTTTGTTAGAGGTCCATTTGCGGTGAACCCGGGACTTGTCCTCAGAGTCCATGTTTGAGTGGTAAGGATATGCCAAGATGTCTCTCTTCTGGAGTTCTGCTGACACCAACTCTGCATCCTTCTGAGAGAATACATACACGATTCCTGTGGCATACAGGCATGCATGAAGAAAGCAGGAAATATGCATATATAATTATTATGTATAGAAATATTCACATTAAAATGATCTATTCTGGCATGACTAAAAACTACTTAGCAGAATTGAGGATATTAACCTTTTTTAGCCCTTTTCCACTAGTGCCTACTCAGCTCGGCTTGGCTCATATTAACTTTAAGGGTTTCCATTAGGTGGTAATAACTGGTACCAGGTACTTTTAGTACTTATTCAGCTAGGGTTCCAAGAGATCTGAGATGATCAGAAAATGGAACAGGCTGCATGACACCAATTGGCCAGTCATGAGAGCAACTCCTTCTCAAAAATCAAAACCATCATTTTTGAAACCCGGCATTAAGGGAAATGGCTGGACAAAAACTAATACCATAGTCCCCAAGTCTGACAGTAAGCTGTAGACTGAGCAGCAGGTATACCATCGCCTCAATGCCCTTCATTGTTTTGTGTAGTATACAAATGACAACTGCATTGCTATAACAACAATTGTAATGGAAAATGACCAAAATAGAAGAGAATCAAATTGAGTCGGCACTAGTGGAAAAAAAGGCTTCAGTAATGCTTTATTTATGCAGCAGTCTTGTTTGCCATAGTACCTGATTGGTCCTTGTATCTACTCTTGATCAGAGCAGCTATGTCATTTACTGATGTATCACTGTCAGAATCCTTTATACGAACCTGACGAAGAAATGACACGTGTTAAGTGTGTATGAAGATGGGTAGCGTAGTAAAAAAAAGTTTATGAAACCTAACTCTTAACTTCTAGAGGATGCCTCGACAGCATTTTCAAACTTTGTGTCTTCATGTCTTGATGCATGCTCAATCATCCAGGTAAGTAAATCCCAAAATGTTGATTCTGTTCATCTGGACATAGCGTTTTCAGTGGGAGAAATGTTTCTTCAATCGCATCTGACTGCAGGTTTCCCCAACCTTATAAACAGTACATTTGCACAATGACTGAAACTAGCCCACTAAATGAAAAATGGGCTGTGAGATCAGTTCTTTGATCATTAATATGCAAATTGTTATGACCATTGATTACCATCCACTGATCAAAGCCCATTGATGAAAGACCATTGACCAATGGCCATGAGTACCATTCACAGAGAATTGGGGAATGGCTGCAATCACAGCATTGTAAGATGGTGAAAGATATACCCTTGGGCCGCCTCCTCAATTCAGAGATCGTCTTTCCTTTACTTGTGTTGCAGATTGCGATACATCATCAGTCGCAGACCAAGCACTATTCCAATTCAAAGTATGCATCAAGCCAAGTATGCTCAAAATTCCCAGATGTGTTCTCGCTCCTCCCATTTTATCAAGCATGCATCAGTGGTGACTTGTATGAACTTGGTGCAGCCACATATTGCAGAATGCATTTCGTCCAAAACTCAAACGCAGCAATGGTGGAGGACAGCAGCTAAAAAGTTTGAAATATTACTCTTTCTGCGACACAAAATAAACTTTTAAGATATTTTCAGGTGAGAATGTAGATGTGTAAACTTCAAATATCTGCTCTATTTATCAAGATATCACATATCTGCAAAAGTGCTCCAACATTTTCAGAGATGTCCGTTACCCCACAAGATCGCTGACTGCGTAGGTCAAGGCTCATGAGAGCCGGTGAGAACAGCCGACTCTCAGCACATCATTTTCAAACCCCCCGCGGTCTTTTGCTACTCAGATTAAACATGACATATAAATCCATCCATTCATCTTCGTCCGCTTATCCAGGGCCGGGTTGCAGGGGCAGTACCCTAAGCAGAGAAGCCCAGACCTCCCTCTCCCCAGCCACCTCCTCCAGCTTGTCCGGGGGTACACCAAGGCGTTCCCAGGCCAGCCGAGAGATATGATCTATCCAGTGTATCCTGGGTCTGCCCCGGGGCCTCCTCCAGGTGGGACATGCCCGGAATACCTCACCCAGGAGGCATCCTTATCAGATGCCCGAACCACCTCAGCTGGCTCCTTTCGATATGGAGGAGCAGTGGCTCTATTCTGAGCCCCTCCCTGATGGCTGAACTTCTCACCCCATCTCTAAGGGAGAGGCCAGCCACCCTTCAGAGGAAGCTCATTTCTGCCGCTTGTATCCATGATCTCGTTCGTTCGGTCACTACCCACAGCTCGTGACCATACACATGAGGGTAGAGACATAGATCGACCAGTAAATTGAGAGCTTCGCTTTTACACTCAGCTCTCTCTTCACCACGACGGACCGGTACAGTGTCCACATCACTGCAGCTGCAGCACTAATCCGTCTGTCGAGCTCTGGCTCCCTTCTCCTGTCACTCATGAACAAGACCCCGAGATACTTAAAGTCCTCCACTTGGGGCAGGAACTGGTCCCTGACCCAAAGTGGGCACTCCACCCTCTTCCGGCTGTGGACCATGGCCTCAGATTTGGAGGTGCTGATTCTCATTCCCACCACTTCACACTCGGCTGCGAACCATTCCAGTGTGAGCTGGAGGGCATCACGCAACGAAGCCAACAGAACCACATCATCAGTGAAAAGCAGAGATGGGATTCTGAGACCACCCAAGTGAAAGCCTTCCGCCACTTGGCTATACCGAGAAATTCTGCCCATAAAAATTACGAACAGAATCTGTGACAAAGGGCAGCCCTGGCGGAGTCTATCACCCACCGGGAACGAGTAAAACTTATTGCCGGCTATGTGGACCAAGCACTTGCAACGGTTGTATAAGGACCGACACCACATACTCCCGAAGTACCTCCCACAGGACACTCCGAGGGACACAGTTGGATGTAATCTCCAAGTCCACAAAACACATGTAGACTGGTTGGGCAAACTCCCATGCACCCTCAAATATCCTTGAGAGGTTAAAGAGCGGGTCCAGTGTTCCACGACCTGGATGAAAAACATATCCTCCTGTATCTGAGGTTCGACTAACGGACGGACTCTTCTTTCCAGCACCCTGGCATAGACTTTCTCAGGGAGGCTGAGGAGTGTGATCCCCCTATAGAACACATCCTTAGGTCCCCCATCTTAAAGATGGGAACCACCACCCCGATCTGCTAATCCAGAGGTACCGCCCATGATCTCCACGCAACATTGTAGAGACATGTCAACCAAGACAGTCCTACAACATCCAGAGCCTTCGGGAACGCAGGGCGGATCTCGTCGACCCGTGGGGCTCTGCCACCAAGGAGTTGTTTAACTGTCTCAGTGACCTCTCCCCCAGAGATAGTCGAGTCATCCCTCTCATCCCCAGACTCTGCTTCCTCCATGGAAGACGTGCCAGTGGGATTAAGGAGGTCCTCAAAGTATTCCTTCCACAACTCGACAATTTTCTCAGTCGAAGTCAGCAGCGCTCCACCCAGACTATACACAGTGCAGGTAGAGCACCGCTTTCCCCTCCTGAGTCGCCTGACGGTTTGCCAGAATTTCTTCGAGGCAGTCCGAAAGTCTTTTTCCATGGCCTCTCCGAACTCCTCCCACACTCGAGTTTTTGCTTCAGCAACTGCCTGAGCCACATTCCACTTGGCCTGTCAGTATCTATCAGCTGCCTCCGAAGTCCCACAGGCTAACCAAGCCCGATAGGACTCCTTCTTCAGCCTGGTGTCCACCATTTGGTTCGAGGGTTATCACCACGACAGGCACCAACCACCTTGCGGCTGCAGCTCAGAGCAGCGGCTTCGGCAGTGGAGGTGCTGAGCATGGTCCATTTGGACTCAATGTCTCCAGAGGTGTGCACTGAAGATCTTGCGGACTGGGGCCTCTGCCAGGCATTCCCCACGCACCCTCACTATACGGTTAGGCACACCAGGTCTGTCCAGCATCCTACCCCGCCACCTGATCCAACTTCCCACCAGGTGGTGATCAGTTGACAGCTCAGCCTCTCTTGCCCCGAGTGTCCAGAACATATGGCTGCAGGTCTGGTGATATGATTAAAAAATTGATCATCGATCTGTGGCCTACAGCGTCCTGGTGCCACGTGCACTTATGGACACTCTTATGTTTGAACATGGTGTTCGTTATGGATAAAATGTGGTTTGCACAGAAGTCCAACAACAAAACACCGCTTGGGTTCAGATCCAGGAGGCCGTTCCTCCCAATCATGCCCCTCCAAGTCTATCATTGACCACATGAGTGTTGAAGTCTCCCAGTAGGACAACAGAGTCCCCAGGCGGCGCACCCTCAAAGCACCCCTCTAAGGGTCTCCAAGAAGGCTGGGTACTCTGAACCGTCATTCGGTGCAGAAGCGCAGAAAACAGTCAGGACCCATTCCCCGACCCGAAGGCGCAGGGAACAAACCCACTCATCCATTGGGATAAATGTACAGGCAGCAAGCCGAGGGGATACTAGGATACCCACCCCAGCCTGCTGCCTCTCACCAAGACCAACCCAGACTGAGACAGAATCCAGCCCTTCTCCAGGAGACTGGTTCCAGAGCCCGAGCTATGCATTGAGGTGAGCCCAGCTATATCTAGCCGGTACCTCTCAACCTCATGCACTAACTCAGGCTCCTTCCCCACCAGAGAGGTGACATTCCGTGTCCCAATTGCCAGCCTTGGTAGCCGGGGATTGGGCCGCCAGAGCCTCCACTCCTGACTGCCGCCCTGCACACAATGCACACGACCCCTACGGCATCTTCTGCGGGTGGTGGGCATGCAGAAGGATGGGCCTTTGTCCTTTTTTTGGGATGTGCCCGGCCGGGCTCCATGGACTAAGGCCTGGCCACCAGATGCTTGCCCTCGGGGACCCTCCTCAGGCCTGGCTCCAAGGCGGGGCCCCGGGCAGGGTGAACGGTGAACCCTTAATATTCTACTCAGAGGTCTTCTGAATCGCTCTTTGTCTGGTCCCTCACCCAGGACCAATTTGCCATGGGAGACCCTACCGGGGACAAAAGCCCCCGGACAACATAGCCCCTGGGATCCCTGGGACACACAAACCCCTCCACCACAATAAGGTAGCGATTCACAGAGGGGCATATAAGTCACTTAGGTAATTTCTAAATGTTAAGGTTTGGTTTCTTTCAGTGTTTTATTTGTTCATGAGCAAATCGGTTTGGCAGAAATTAAAGTTAAGCTTCATAACATTTTATTTAATTTTAAAGTCTTACTTGGAGAGATGTCAGTATATTTTAAACTGAATATTTCACCTGTCATATCCCCTGATGTAAAATGTGCTGTTCTGACTTTAACAGCTGACTCTGAATTAAATCATAACATTAAAAATATTTTAATTCAGGAGGAAACAATTTCACTGGGAGCAGAAACAGCATGTTAAAATGTGGAGATCCTGAATACTCCTCCAGAGATGATCCAATTATGTTTAAAATATTTGTTAAATTGTCTTCCGCTCTTCCGTGTACGCTTTAAATGCCAGAAGGATTGCCATGATTCATACATCAGGGAAACCAAACAACCTCTGGCAAAGCGGATGGCACAACACAGAAGAACTAACTCGTCAGGCCAGGACTCCACAGTCTATTTAAACCTACAGGCCAGTGGACACTCTTTCAATGATGAGGATGTACACATCCTCAAACGCTAGTTTGAGCAAGGAGTCAAGGAGGCCATTTACGTGAAAAGGGAAAGGGGTGGTCTTTGGTCAATGATCAATGATCATGACAATTTGCATATTAATGATCAAGGAACTGACCTCACAGCCTATTGTTCATTCAGTGGGCTGTGAGGTCACTGTGCAAATGTACTGTTTATAAAGTTGGGGAAACCTGTGACGAAATGTTTCTCCCACTGAAAATCCACGTCCAATGAACAGAATCAACGTTTTGGGATTTGTGTCTTCATTGAGTATCTTCTGTCTGTGAAAGTTGTTAGATTAATCCATGATCCAAACCATTTCATGTTAAGACTAAAATAAAATAGACTTTGTATAACTTAACATCTATGATGGGCACTTCTATAGCCCAAACGTACAGTCATAGCCAAGGGGCTGATAAAGGAGCCAAAAACTATAGGCACTTGAGGCTCTACTCTAAAGCAAGTAAAATACCCATAGTGCCCATACCCATGTTAAAAAATACTAGCTTTACATTCTGACTGAAATTGTGTTAAGTGTTGGAGTTATCTGACCGAGCTGGTCACGTTGGTGTTAGCCCAATTCAGCAGACATGCAACTATACTCAGCTCACACATTTGATGTGTGAGAAAGCAAGTTGTATAAAGCTCTTTAAGTGCTCAGATAGAGTAGAAAAGTGCTATATAAGAACAAGTCCATTTACCATTTACCAGACCATCCAGAATGATCAAGTTAACTGACAAAGTGGCAAAGATCGTGTAAATGTTAAGCATAAGTGCATTTTCCATTTAAATAAGCTGCTGATACTACTTTGAATTTTTTTTTTTTTTTTTTTTTTTTTAAACAATGGGGTGCTATGCCCACAGGTGAACTCTGGAATAAAATCTGGACCTTGTTAAGGTGCTCTCTTATATGAAGAACATACATACATACTGATCAAAGTGTGTGTAAGATTTTGTATAATTCAATTTGCATAGTGATCTCTGTTGTTAAATCGCAGTTTAACATTATAACAAGTACATTTTTACTTTAGGTTAGCTGGAATATGAGATAGATGGAGGGAATTTTACTCAGATTGTGGAGATCCTACACAAGTAGCTGGAAAGGAATTACACTACCTAGCAGTGGACTATTCATATTGCTCTAATTGGCATACAAAGATAAAACCAGTTAATTTTAATAATAACCAGCATTTGGGTACAGGCTCAAAAACCAGCAGACCCAATGAAGGAGTGAGTAACATACTAATCAAAATAATGCAGTTTAAGCGTAGATTGTTGCTCAGCAGTTTGCCAGAATCGCTTTGAGGCATTATATCATGAGATCTGATCTGATGCGGTCATGGGAAGTGGTGGGAATGAAAATTAGCACCTCCAAGTCTGAAGCCACAGTCCTCAGCCAGAAAAGGGTGCTCAGGGGTCTGGCTACTGCTCCTACTTGTTGCCCTAAGTGGACAAGTTTAAGTATCTTGGGGTCTTGGTCATGAGTGAGGGGAGAAGGAAGCCGGAGACTGACAAACAGAATGGGGCCCCCTGGATTGCGAATGCTGCACTGGTCCTCATGGTGAAGAGAGTGCCTTATTGGTCAATTATGTATACACATACATATTTGGGCTCTGTTTATTTCTATGCTCTCAGTACACAGAATAAACAGAGTAGCAACACACAATCCTGACAATATGATACAGACAACATGACAAAGACAATAACAACACATATAGTATTTTTTGTGGTGAATGATGCAGAGTGTAAAGATGTTCAAATAAATAAGGGATGCCAGTTACTATATATACACAGTATATACATGAGAATTTACTATATATAGTGGTGAATGTTTTAAGTACTGACACTATGCGAGTGTCAAGTGTTCATCAGAGTGACGGCCTGTGGAAGGAACCTGTACAGATGTCTGCATGTTTTGGTGTATTGTGCACTGTAACGCCTACCAAGCGGGAGTAGGGCTGGGTATCGTCACTGATTTCTATAATCGATTCGATTCCGATTCACAAGGTCCCGATTCGATTCAATCCCCAATTCGATTTTAATCGGGGAAATTTTGCCTCAGACAGTCAGAAATATTATAATTCTGATCATTTATCAGTACTGGCACTTGTGAGACTTCATCAGAGGTGTAAACATCACAGCAGATGCCTTTGTGTCAAAGTAACTGAGGATGAAACACAGAAAAACATGAAGGAGCTTTTCCTCTCCTGGCTTTTTATAGCAGATAACCGCCTTAAAAATATTCTGCAGTAGATCAAAAATGAAAGAAAACCATGAACCAACACATTACCTGATGCTGCTGAAGTGAAGCAGAGCAAAGTTACAGAGGTTTTATTAGAGACACAGCCATGAGTTTTGTAATTTGGCATGATTTTAAATTTCTTTGGTATTAAACAGCAGAAATGAGGCTTTCTTGTCAGATTCCACTTTTGAGGGGGGAAAAAAAAAACCCAGCAGCCAACAGCGCCGTACACAACAGCAGACTGGTGTGTAATAAGCAAGCGAATAATGCAGAAAACAGAGATTTGAGATGGGAAACTGTTCTTGAAGTACACTGAGAAAGAGCTGTGCAGGAAGTGTGATTTTATCGTGGTGGAAGCAAAACAGCAAAGGTAAGAGGGAATTAATGACGATGTTTATCAAATGTGAAGCATAGTTTTTATAGTTTTTTGGTGCTGGTTCAGTGAATTTTGGTTGGAGAGTGACAAAACCTGCAGCATCAGAATCTGTGAGCTATCGGCTTTCACCCCTGACGGCGTGTCTGTGTACGTGCCGTCGGGTGTGAAAGCCGACATCTCACAGATTCTGATGCATCGGGTCCGCGCTTTGTGTTTATGTCTTTGTGCAGAATCAGTTTACCTGTTCTCATTTGCTGTTTTAGCTGTTTGGTGGTTGTTGAAATAGTTTTGTGAGCTTTAACCTGAGATTCTGGAGTTTCTGGCAAAATACACTTATATTTAAAAATTGATTCAGGATTTAATGAATCGATGTCGCTTTATTCAAGCTAAAATCGATTTTAATCGGAAAATTGATAATTGAAACCCACCCTTACACGGGAGAAGTTGGAACAGTTTGTTATGGGTTTGCAATGATGTTGTTGTCTGCTTGTTTACTTATTCTGGATTTGTACAAGTCCTGAATTGAGGGCAAATCAGCACCAGTGATCTAAGGAGCTTGGAAAGAAAAAAAAAAAACGTCTGGACTTCGCTAAGTTTTTTTGAAGACGTTTCACCTCTTCTTCAGTTCTAAGAGCAAATGGTGGAGAGTCCCAGATTTAAAGCCTTGTGGGAGTGTCTCCCAAGAGAGTCATGGACCCCCTGTGGATCCTCTAATTAATCACACGAGCCCAGGTGTGGATCCTCTACCTAATCACACAAGCCCAGGTGTGAAAACGGGTGTGGGTCTCAATCAGCCAAGGTTTTGGCTGAACCCATTGTGAAACCTAGCCCCACCCTATCATGTGATTACCTGAGGTCAAACGGCCCAGGATGTGAGTGGGCGTTAAGACGTCTGGGAAGGGATCTCAAAACTGGATTATAGTTGGTGTCGGAAACCACCTCCTCTGTTCACCTCCTGTCACCTCCTCTGTGATTAGGTAGAGGATCCACAGGGGGTCCATGACCCTCTTGGGGGACACTCCCATAAGGCTTTAAATCTGGGACTCTCCACCACTTGCTCTTAGAACTGAAGAAGCTTCTCGGAT
>VVHJ01061549.1:0-13972 GCA_015107715.1 Tylochromis polylepis | reverse complement strand
TAAATTAAGACATTTTTAAGCTTGACTTATATATTTATGAAATTATTTAACCCTTTAAAGCCCGAGCCATGAAACAACTGCCAAAAAATGAATTTCTTTTAAATGGACTGTTTATTGAACCTTGTGACAAATTTTAAAAAATGAATTTGCATATATGAGATTTAATGTGTATCATATTTGAAACATCAAGCATTTTATTTATTTATTTATTTATTTTTTGCAGTACTTAAAAATGCATTGTGCAAATTTTCAATCTTTTGGGAGGAAAAAGAAAAAAAAAAATCACACAGCTGATGTGGCAGTCTCAAAAACGCATCATACACATATCAAATATGATCCACTAGGCATTAAAGGGTTAAAAGACTAAAGCCAGACTGTGACTCTTTAAAAACTCCATAAAATCATGCTGCAAGCTATAGCAGACTGCGGATGATTAGATCAGGTTAAGGGAGGTGATAATTCACTTCCACCGTTCATATTATTGCAGTTTGCTTTTAAATATTTAAGCAGTTTTGAATTTTCTTGAGCACTGTTGAGATTTCCTTGACTTTACTGCTTGTACTTCACATTCAACTGCAGACCTTACCTGTTAATTAAAATCCACTTATTTAAGCTTCAGTGTCCTAAAGCACTGCGGTTGTTCTGTATCTCAAACACCATCTCTGTGATGTTTCACTGAGTACTGCACTACATAAAAGCTCAAACTCAAAATTACTGTATGTACTGTGGACTGTGGATTTTTTTTTTTTTGACCTCCCATCTGGAGCTCTTTTGAAAAAGAAAGATATTTTAGAAGCGTATGAATAATTCAAAAATCCATCCAGTTGCTTTGGTAGCTTTACCCCAATGCGCTGTTTTTCTTTTTTCTTCTTGTCTTGCAAAATGCTGCAAAGAGTCTAATATAAATGCTCTAATGCAGTCACACTGAGAGCTTGCAAAGACAAAAACAGGCCTCAATGTGGACGCATGTACCGTATCATGTTTGCAGGTAAATTTAGTCTGTAATATCTGTCTGACCATGAGCTGCAGATAGAAAACGTCAGACAAAGCCCCTTTCAAATTTCAAGATTCAGCAGTATGTGATGGGCGGGGCCCTTCAGGAGTCGGAGCTGCTTTCAAACTGCTTTCATCTGATGTCTGAGGCTTTTATTCTGAGTAGGCAGAGCGCAAGGACGCCAGATCTCAGAGAGTTTGTTGAATTTTATTGTTTGTGTGTTTCACTCCTGTGTTTCAACCTTTCTGTGACTCATTTGCAAGACAGTGCCAACAGAAAGCAACGAGATGCATGCCTGCACATATCTCGCTTCTGAGTTTATTTGGACTTCTTTGCATTCATTAAATATAAGACCAAGTAAAAAAAACAAAAAAAAATACATTAACTGTCATAGAAAGGCAGGGACCTTCTTCTGATTGGCTTCCCCTGTAAACGGAGGCTTTCAACAAAATGTAGGGGGTGCTTCTGATCTCACAGCTCGCCTTAGATGACCATCAGGGACACTCTCCTCTCACTGTCCTCATTGCTTTTGCCTTTAATGCTTTAAAGTCTGAACCATGAAATAATTTTACAAAAAAATTTAAAAAATTTTAAATATTGATTTGCATATTCAATTCAATTCAATTCAATTTTATTTATATAGCGCCAAATCACAACAATAGTCGCCTCGAGGCGCTTAATATTTGTACAGTAGATCGTACAATAATAGATACAGAGAAAACCCAACAATCATATGATTGTGAGCTTTAACTCACAATCACTGCTTCTGAGATTATGAGCATATATGAGTTTTAATTTATATCATCAGATTCATGTCTTAAAAGCATCATCTTAATAATTTCCTCTCTGTCACTGAGATCTGACAACAATTAGGGCATTGAAATATCAAAGCTATAATTATTGGTATATTGTGGTGCAGCCGGTGCTGACTTTCATGAGAGAAAGTAAGCTCATCCCAATCTGTTCTATCATGAAAACAGTGCATAAAAATGCATGCTTCGCGCAGTCAGGTGCGCATGTGTTAATAAATATATGGAGTTACTTGACCTCTGCTTATCTTCTCAGGGGTCTTTCCGGGGTCATCTGGCCGCGTCACCCCAGCAGTCCTCTTCCCGCCGTCGGACTAATGAAAATGCTGTTGTGCATTTCTTCAGGAGCATTGTAAGTTCCACTCACACACACATGTTATTCATGCCATTCCATGGACCATACATGTTTTACATACCTTTTATCAAAGCAATTTTTTGTTGCTGCGTCATGTTAAGCTCGCCGAGTTTCATTCAGTTAAATGTGTTTGATGTAATCCCCTGAAATTGTCACAAACTGCATAATTCATAATGCGGAATAAACAAATTTCCTCCAATTTCCTCCAGTATTTTCTCTGGGTCTAACTCTTGGCATCAACAGTGTGGCAGTGTTTCAAAAACAGCTGGTTAAATTGTTTTTCCTCGCCTACCTCAGTGATTACCGTGCCGCATGCATACCGATAAAAAAAAAAAAAAAAGATTTTGGGGAAATTTCAATCAGCGGCTCAGCAACTTGTTTATTTGTTTATTTCAAATCTGAGTTTGTTGCTCTGTTTTCTTGCTCTGAACAATCAGTCACTCTCTTGTTGTTGTTGTTGTTGTTGCTTGGTGTTCCTTAGGTTTCCTCTCCTCGTCCTAAATCCAGGGTGAGTCCCACTTTAACGCCATATCTGTTTGTAATTATTCCAAAGGTTTAACCACAGGATGAAGATAAAGAGGGGGTGCTTTTGCAGAAATCAAAGCTCAAAACAATCCTTAATTATCATTTCAGGTTTAAATTCAATTTTATTTATGTAGTGCCAGCTCAAAACAGTCACCTCACCTTTATATAGTAAAACAGAGATCCTATCATTTTAGAGAGAAAAGCTTAACAACCAGACGAACCCCTGTGATCAAGCACTTGGCGTCAGTGGGAAGAAAGAACTGCCATTTAACAGAAAGAGGGCTCCAGCCCTCTTTCTCAGTGAGGAGCAGACATATGCTGCAATCTTTAGGGGGATGACGCGAAGGAGAAGAAAGAGAAGGAATGTATAGAGACACAAAGACATATAGTTAGACTGGATGTTAGAGAAGCCCCTCAGTTCATTCCTCTGCCTTCAGCTGTTGAAGCTAATTTCCCTTTAAGACCACACCTTTTTTTTAATCAAACCTTCTTCTGATTGGCTGTCACTTAGATAGGCAGTAAAAAACATGGGCGTAGCTTCCTAACCCCAAAAGGGGAAATATCTTACATTCTATCCGAAGACCACAAGATGGCGATAGCTGTGGTAACAAAAACGATTCAGGTCCTATAGAAGTTTATACGAAAACTACCTTCTTGAGCTCTGCAAACATCTTCCTCCTGAGTTTATGGACTCAGTCACTCATTTTGGGTAATACTGAATCCAAAATTGAGTTTATTTCGCAAATCTTGTTCATACCATCTGAAAAAAACCAACAAAAAAAACCAAAAAAACCCGCAAGCTAAAAGTTAGCCAATTTAGCAGATTTTACTGTTGAATATTACGTCGATATTTTTGCACTTTTGTACCGATTATACTTACTGTGAGTCTGCTGGGGTCTGCTTGGGCCTGAGAGATATAAATTTTAGCACTAGATGATGAAGGTCTATGACATCTGTGTTCCTGCCTTTATTTTTTTAATTTAATTATTTTTTGTGTCTTGAATGCACCAACTGCACATGCACCCAGACTTCAAAGGAGTAAAACTGAAATTTGTACTCAGCCGCTTCTGATTCAGATACACAAAAGTAAAAAGTAACACACAATCAAAACTCTTTATTTACAGAAATATAGAAGCATAAAATGGAAATTTGGATATTTGACTTAAAAAGTGTCTCAGTGGTTACTGTACCAATACTGTCAAGATTGCGTCTCACTTCTTATTGTGGAAATTCACTTTATTCATTTTTCAGCCTTGTGCTGAAGGTGCCTTCATGTAATGGTTACAAAATCATTGGAAAGCCATGAATTGCCCATCTAGGGTCCTTTGGATCTAAATGTGCTCTGTCTATGTATTTGACCCATAAACAAATGGATGAAACAGAGTTCACCTGTGTTCACAGAAATGATCTAAATGTCCTACAAAGGAAAAAGCTCATATAATCATACACAGCACTATAAGCCATAAATGAGAAAATATCAGATAACAAGATCATGATAGATACAGGAGTTTTTGAGCCTGCTGCATCACCAGTGAGATTTTCTTTAACCCTAACCCCCTTATCAGTTTTTCTTTGTAAGATAAACAAACTGTCATCAAGAAATTGCACAAAAATTATATTTAATGTATTTTTTTAATATTTGTCAGAAGGGTTCATAAACACTCCAGGTTTTAAAACTAAATAATTCTCTGGCAATCATTTCATCGTTTGGGCTTTAGAGGGTTAATGAAAGCATGCTAAAATGTAATGTGTACCTAATTTCACACATCACCATGGTTGCTATCCTGGTGTTATCATGGTAACCTAAACTAAAGCTGAGGCTGATTTTACTGAGACGATTAGATATTTGGTTATAACTGGGCAAACCAAGACCGTGACCCGATGATGGTGCCATTATGTAATATTAAGGTTATAGTTCATGTGTTTATTGAATGAATTTCTGGAAAACATTATCATAGCAAGTCATCTTATTTATGCTGATGTTTACTAGATTATGAGTAAATCCTCTGTGGGGAAAAAAAGTGATCTAACTGTATTGTTGATCATTGATGTTATTGTTATATTTTTTATTTGTTATATTTGTCTTATTATTGCAAAGCAGTTTTCTTTAGGGTTACATAATCCTTTAAAATGCATGTTCCCACTCTGGTACTGGATAAATACATTATCAAGGATCATGAGACGACTGGACAGGAAACGAAACCTTTTCCTTTTTTTTTTATTGTGCATCCATTTTCAGTTTGCTCGTGTTTTCTTTTAGGAACCTTTACTGAAACATTTTTAAAAGCCAGATCATAGCGGTGGTGATCATAGAGGGACTGAATAAAATCAGAGTTTACGCATCGGCTTGTCTGGTACCACAAAGCTAATCTGATACGAATACTGGTGGCATCATATTCTTACTGTAGCTCATCTCACCATGTATCTGTTTCTTTATTATCTGTTTCTTTTTCATGTCCAGTGGAGAGACGTCTTGGGTTTGGTACGTCACTCGATCTATCTCAAATTGTACAAAAGCCCCACTGCTGACTGTGCTGCTCTGTGCGTCTGCAATCATCCCATTTAAATCTGTCTGTCAACCTCTTCTTCGCAACGTGTCCTTTGTCTGCAGTGCACCTGTTACCTAACCTTCACTTTCATTCTGCCTCTTTCCTACTTTGTGTTTCACTGCTTTCCTCCCTGAAGAGAAATACATTTTATACTGGAGCATGTTGAATCAAGTCACATTCACGTCCTGATTCACCAGCATTTACACACAAGGCCTGAAAGGCACAGTTACAGCAGATCAGCCTGGATGAATGCCACAGAAAATCAGTTTCATTCATTGACTTACTGCTTGAAAATTATTGACACAGTTATTGGCTTGTTGATAAGTTCATTACACTTCAATTTCCCTCCCTTCTTTGCTTCAATCCAGAGCGACTCACTGCTTCTGGATGACTTTGAAGTCGCTGAACTATTTATGAACCACAGCCGGTAAACATTTTTTTCTTAGGACCTCTTCCTCCCCTTCCTCTTCTCTTTCACAACCCCTAGTTCTCTGTAACACCTTCATCAACTTCTCCTGAGATGACTCACCGAGCCATCTGTTTTGGTCTGCCACCTCCTTTGTGTCTTCTTATCTGTCCAGTCACTGTGGATACCTCTTTGTGTGCCCCATCTTCTCCTTGTCATCCATCTTCTTTCCCCTAAAGGTTACTGTTAGGTGAAATCTGTTCCAGTCACACATTCATATTTCTTTTCTTTCATGTCCACTCACAATAACAGATCAAAGACAACCTTCTTCTTTGCTGTTGCAGAGAAACCACATACCTACACTTTTGTTATTTTGCACACCAGTTCACTTTAAATATCAAAGAAGGAAAATCAGCTCGTAGCAAAACAGATTTAAACCCAGTGAAAGCACAAACTCAAATACCAAGAGTCCATCCTAATGTATTTAAAGAGGATGGAGATCATTAACAAGAAGGTTTGCAGTCATATTACTGGTGGTTATGTGTTTTTTGTGCAGCAACAGCAACAACTGCACCCTTTGTAACAAAATATTAAGGAGTTGTTTTGCATTTTGTTGAAGTAGTTTGATATCTCTGATTGTCTGGGGGAAAATGTCTTTAATCTCATGGAGAGGAAATGGCCATCCATGTAAAAGGTTATGCAGTGGCGAGGCAATGCTGGATTCTGGAGCTGGTTCCGCTTCTCCACTTATGCTTATAAGGCATCTTTTTCTAGGCCACTTCACCGCGTGCCGAGAGCACAAAGTCACCGGTCAGAAGACGCAGAGACCAAAGCACGCTGTCCAGACTCTTCAACTTGGTGAGCTCGCAGAACGTTTACCTCTTTGCTTTATCCAGAATTTCCCCTTTCTGCCTGTAAACCTGGATCTCACGAGCACTGCTTCCTGTCTGTGTTTGCTCAAATGCAACAGTGATGTTCTCGTCAGAGATCAGTGAGTAGGACATAAATACGGTCATTTCGTCATCGTGCTTTTATCGCAGCCTGTCATCATAATAAACTAACAAGCTTTAGAGCCACATTTTCACTTTTACATGTAAGCCCAAATTCATCCAATGCCATCTACCTCAACGTTTCTTAAGGCTTTATTTTCAGTGCGGATCAGCTCCACTAAATGCAGCGTTTTTTGACAATCACCTCCTTCATGAACTTTCAACACTGCTTTAACTAAATATCTCTAAGAAAACGAATGTTTTTCTCAACCTCCTCCTGTCCACTTCTTCTTCTCTCCAGGGAGAAGGCAAGTCCCGTGCACCCTCTAAACGCTGGAGCACCATCTTCTAAGCTCTCCACTGAGGACCAAACCGCAGATCCGACACCGATGAGACCAGAAGAAGGAGGGGAGACAGATACGCCTGCGGCAGACTCACAACCTCAAGAGATGTTAACCTACTAACACGATCCTCCTTTATCTTTAGACAGAGACACAACATTAGTGTAAAAATCCACTTTTTATTTTTAATCCTACTTGTGAGGAATTATTTAGCTGTTTGTAAGAGGTTCAGTCATGCTTTTAGTAAAGTCTCCTACCATAAAAATCATTGTCTGATGGTGCTAGTGTCCGCTGTCTGAGGTTTGTTCATGGCAGGTGTTTGTTTCTTCTATGTCTGCTGTCGTCTGAATTTTGTACACGACTGATGCTTTATGGATCTCGCTGCTTCCTAGAAACACACAGCTCACATGACAAACAAGCCAAACAAACTTTCACATGTGAAATCGTGACAGAGGTGGTCCCGTTTCTGCTTGAGTATGTCACAAAGCCACACGTTTGTAAAATGCAACTGAAAACCTATAGAAGTAGTGGACTCTAATATTGTTTTTAATACCACTGTTTTAGTTTTCTTTTCCTCAGTGTAATTAATCAACATGTATGATATGATGCTACCCAACTCTATCAAAACAAGATAAAAATGCCCTTTTGAATGCACTGTTTCACAACTGAGAAATGTGCTAAAAGTATTCTGTTGTCTTTTCTGTAGCTTTTGCCTCATTTAGTGATTTTTTTTTTCTTTATCTGTTCTGTCGTAATTTAAGTTTTATGGTGATTTGTGTTTTTCCAGAGGATGGCTGACATGTTTTGTAGCTGATGGTTAATTTGCAAGTGGTTCAAAGGTTTAAGGATGAAGCAGCAAGGTGGCACGAGGAGCACAGTGCTGTAGGACAGGATGTTGGATTCACGTGTTCTGACAAATAATTTGTGATCTTTTTATTTTGTTTGTAATAAATTACACTGCCACTCTCATTTCTACTTGATGTTTGTATGTTCACTTTAATTGAATAGTCGAAAGCACTGTAAAGATGAGGTGGCTAATGTGTGGTGGTGCTACGGGAATAGGAACTGATACTTAGATAAGTGTTGCGTTTCCTCTTAATGTAAAGTTCCTGTTTGTAATGTAGAGCCTAACTTGCAATAAACAACTTTACTTTTTTCAAATTTAAGAGTTATTAAATGTTTTAAAATCAGATCGTTCCCTTGTCTTTGCTGCGTTTTAATTGTTATGATTTTGTAGGCAATGCAGTAAAATAATAAACATTACCAAACATATGATTCAAATGAGCTCTGAACAAAAACTGTGACATCAAATGTGCACACTAGCCTTCCGGCTGAACATTAGGGGACAGTTCGCTAGGCTTTAAATGCCTGAAAGCAGGTGGACAGAACGAGTCTAATGCATAAACTGTATATAAAAGATGGACTAGCCATAAGTCCTTAAAACCTCTTTTTTTCCTTTTAAAAAGGTTTAATTTCGTAGAAACTGATGAGAAAATGGTTTTCAGCTTATTTTGAACTCACAGTTAAAAAACTTTCCTGATGAGCTTTTTCTCAGTCAGTAGTTTCAAGTGTATGTGAATACAACATAATATTCATTTTGAGGATTATGGTCTCTGCTAGAGTTTAGGAGGAGGATAAAACAGGGGATGCTTTAGGGCATGTTTACCTTATGAGTGACAAGTCGCTGTTGTGTGGGAGCATGTGCTGTTCCTTAGTTTCTAAGGCAGACCCAGCTCTTACTCCTCATCAAGTTAGCAACAGAAACAAATGCTCAGCATAGGGCACACACATTAGGACCATACTAACCATAGGATGAAGTCACGGTGGTAATGTTCTTCTATATACAGTCTGTGGTCTTAAGGTTAAAAAGACCATAAAAATAGCTACACTTCTAAAGCTTTGTGACTTTTTCTGTTTAAATAATGCAAAAAACTGAGTATAAAATATTTTATAGTTGCTATTTTATTGAGCGGAGGTGTGCTGTATTAGAGGCAGGTCATGGATAGTTACGTTAGTACACTTTTATGTTGTACCTTATGTGCAGTATGTAAATTTAAGCACAATGAATTGTGTGCTTTGTGTCGAGAAATGACTGTTTTAGTACCACTGGCATGCTTGCTGCCGCATTCTGTGTAACTTATTGTGCCTCAAATCACACACATTAAATTAATCATTAGTTTAACATAAACAAACAAACATTAAACATTCCCACAATTTGCACTGGTGCTGAGAGCATATCCTCCTTCCTCTGACTGAAAATTGTTTGGTGTTCCTTCCTTTTTTGCTACGTAGATAAGATAGCAACCACTGAGTGAGGGAATAGTTCACACATACACACTACACAAAGATAAACGTACCCAAAGTGTCCCTAATAATGGCTGTATCCAAATTCAGGGGCAGCATGCTTCAAAGGCCGCATTTGTAGGCAATTACGTCACAGCGACGTGATGAAGGCTGTCCAAATTCAAAGACTCCTCCAAATGCGGTGACAAATGCGTCCTTCTTTTCCCCAGATTTGAAGGATGGGTCGGGTGTATCCTTTGTGGCCCAACCTATCCCAGAATTCATAGCGCGACCCAGCCAATTCCACTTTCCAACAATGGCGGCAGCTACTTAGTTTTAATATTACTCTTTCTGCATCACAAAGTAAACTTTTAAGATATTTTCAGGCGAGAATGTAGCTGTGTAAACTCCAAATATCTGCTCAATTTATCAGGACATCACATATTTGCAAAAGTGCTCTGACGTTTTCGGAGATGTCTGTTACCCACCAGCTCGATAGCTGACCGGTAGCTCAAGGCCACTAGAGCCGGCAAGAACACTGGACCCCCTGCAGTCTTTCGCTACTCAGGTTAAACATGATATATAACTTAAAAATGTTATTGTTTGGCTTTTTTCAGTGTTTTATTTGTTCCTGAGTAAATCGGTTTGGCTGAGATTAAAGTTATAGTTTTCACACAGCTGAATATGCTGTACAAACGTCAGACAGAAGTGTGAGATGGTAATTAAAATAACCTTCGTAAAAATTGCCCGTAAACTAGCTTGTATGACGAGTCCTGCGGTTTTTCATGTATTGCCACTTACGTACAGCTAATTTTGATTGGCACTAGCGACCGGAAAAACGCAGAAGTAAGAAATAGAACGAAGGCTAGAAGGCTGTCCAATTTCACAGCCGCTCACTTCCGGCCGGATAGGTTGGGTCCTTCGAAGCATGCTGCCCCCGAATTTGGACACAGCCTCTGTCATGAACTGTGTGTGGAGTACGCAGGATTGGACCCAAATGCAGACTCGTCAGGCAGGTGAAAATAAACTCAAAACTCAGCTTTATCGCTGGACTTCAGAAAATACAAAAACTAAACTTGGAAAGTACATGAAACAAAACAGGCAGGTAGGCGGAACACACAGCAGGGAATGAGGGAGATCACAACACAGGAGACACAGGGAAGTGCAAACACACGGGGAACACAGCTGACACGAATTAACAAGATGCCACAGGGGAAGCACACCGAGCATGGAAACACGAGACTTTCACAATAAAACAGGAAACTGTGGAACATGACACAGGAGTGGGGGAAAGGCAGACGAGAGGGAGTGAGGGGACATGAGGGAGCATAAGAGGGAGGACATGACACGAAGGGAGACAAAAACATCACAACATGACACGGGGACTGGGAGGACAGAACACTCAAGGAAATGAGACGGACTTGGGAGATGAAGATAAACATGATAGATGGGGAAACATGGCATGACACACAAGTAGGAAAACCAGGGCCTAGAAGAGGGAAACAAGACACAAGCACTAACACACATAGACACATATGCACAGCAGGGGACACAGAGGGCAAAGACACAAGGGGAGCCTAAATGTACAAAAGCAAACATAGCAAAACTCAGGATTACCTATATGAACCTTAAATAATAAACCATAACACAAGAGTTCTGGCTGATCGGAGCTGGCTCGGACCTGGCTAATCGAAGAACAAAGAGAGCGGTTACAGCTGTTCAAAAACCCCACAAGGCTGGCCGACATGATTAACAATGGGCAAGCCGTGAGCACTCGGACTGTGTTTGAACACAATCGGGATAAGACCTTGGAGAAGCTCACAGCTCTGTAACGGGAAATGATAGACCTGGTGACCAGTGATGGACATTAGACCTACTGTAAAATTGGATGCAGTTTTGTTCGCACTAAACCTAAACAACCACCATCTTCATTCTTGCGGCTACCCCCCCAAGGCACCAGCTGAAGCCTTCAAGGCCGAAGCTGGCAGGAACACGCTCATGTACACTGACAAGATACACACTCACCCCCCCTTCCCCATTCCAAACACCTCCGATGCTTACTACCACTCGATGCAGATGACGGGTCTGCGTCCAGCGCCAGAATTAATGGCTGCAGGATAGGATGGCTGTCGTCTACAACCGGATCATTCCTTACCCCCTACCCTCCCCCCATTGTTTGTCATGTCCTTTACATGGTGTAAGATGTGCTTTTGTGCTAGGCTGTTTTTTTTACTGTCCTCAAACTGTCCTCCCATAGGAGACCAGTTTGAGTAGAGTTCTTTTTTTCTCCTCTTGTCCCTGATGTTGTGTATTTTCATCGTTTCTCACCATACTACCTCACTCCGCCCTGTCTTCCCAATGTGATGTTTGTGCTATGTATGTTTGGTTGGAAGGGGTCCAATTTCACTGCAGGTAACATGTACGTGTAACATTGCATGTGACAAATAAAGGTTCAATCAATCAATAAATCAATCAAGATGTCATGAAAACACAAGAAACTCAAAATGCTGGGTCAAAAGGACCCAGAACCATGACAGACAATCGATGATGTTCTGTAGAAAATGGTCTGTTCATTGGTTCAGTTTAAATTTATCATGCTTACTTTCTATTTTGTTTCATTTTGTCCTTGAGCACATGAATGTATGAAATATGCAGAGCTCTGTATGTGAATATATTGTATGTGTGTTGATGCTCAGGTACATTTGCAAGTATGCATAGAGGCGTTCTGCTATTGTAAAATACCTTGTGATAAACTATTCATTTGTACAAAGGGCAGGCTTATAAGATTTTCTTCTTCCTGCACCGCTTCCCGTGATTATGATTTTATATATTCTAACATTTTAAATAAACTCAAATAAATAAAACATTTTACATTTCTGGTACTATGAAAGAAAAAGAAAATTACATTTCTGACATTTTAACAGCTTATTTAAGGTCAGGTAATAGCTTTCTACTGGAAGATACTTAACCATAACCATACTTCATAAACTTTCAATATTTTACCCATTAAGAGTTAGGTCAGGTTATAAAAAATGGACATGCAACAATTTGTTTTGCAGGTTTGAAAACTACAAAAATTGACCTTGTTATCTTCTTGAAGCTTAGAAAGCTTAAAGTTTGACCTAGCAGCTCAAAAACCGAGGTAGAGAGAAAAAAAAAGTAAACTGATTAGCCACTGTTGTAACTCAGCAATGATCCATGCCATAAAAAGCTCCCAAACACTGCTGAAATATTTCTCGAGGCCAATCACCTACATCAGACGATAATCCCAATATCAAAGTCTTTTGCAGAGTGAAAAAACAAGATCTCAACTACATCAAGCAGGACATTCTGTCCTACATTTAACAAGGATGAGTCATCCTCGTTAGACTCCCTTGTCAATACTGAGAAGTGGGAAAAACAGTGTTTCTCATCATTAGAAATAACGATGAGACAGACCTTTTCATGGACTACTGCCCCTAAAGGCAGAATAATCACTGAGCTCCATATTCTCTGAATAATTCAATAATTGGCTCAGGGGTCCATAATCCATGTCACATCATGCACATTTGAGCATTTATATAAAGAGCAAACTGTACACTGAGCCAGTTCATCTTCACAGTTAATCCAGCCATATAATTGTGACAAAAACATTTCTATAAAATGATTTTTAAAAACTGTACTGCAGTAACATTTCTCTATAAGCTATAGGGCTCTGCAAGCCAAAAATATATTTTCTGTGTTGCATCATTTCTTTCTTTGATGGTCAGGACCTCATGTTTGCCACTGAACTTGAAATTTCTATAGACAGTCCCTTCTGAAAACACCAGAATACATTAATCAGCAGTCCCATTCATGGGCATCTCTAGGTCATTTTATCATAGGTAGTGTAGTTTTTGACTAGAATGGCATGCTGCAGTGTTGAGCTACAGAGACCTCTTGTGCCCCATCATTGTGCTGCAAGGGAGCGTTCTAAATGTGTTCTAGATGTGACACATACTGTATCCAAAAGCAGTACCTGTTTACTGAATTTTGAATATGTATTTCTCCGCTATAAAAAAACCCCATCTGTTCTTATGCACACAACTCAGCAGGTGACTAAGAGCCGACAAACAGTTATTGAGACTGTTATGAGGATGACCATAAATGACCCAGTTTTAAGACGAGCCTAAAGCTCGATTTAGACTTCTGCAGGAAAGCTGCATCCTAACTTGCATCGTAATCAGAAACTCCTTTTAACCCCACACCACAACATTTCCATGCCATTGAAGTTGAGGCAGGCTGCATCAACCCGACATTTAGTTATATGTCTGTGAAGGTTCTCATTCATCCAGGTCATGGTAGTCTAAGGAGCTTGGAAAGAAAAGCGTCTGGACTTCTCTAAGTTTCTTGAAAACGTTTCACCTCTCATCCGAGAAGCTTCTTCAGTTCTAAGAGCAAATGGTGGAGAGTCACAGAATTGAAAGCCTTATGGGAGTGTCTCCCAGGCGGGTCATGGACCCCCTGTTGATCCTCTACCTAATCACATGAGTCCAGGTGTGAAAACGGGTGTGGGTCTCAATCAGCCAAGGTTTCGCGTGAACCCATTGTGAGACCTATCCCCATTCTATCATGTGATTACCTGAGGTCAAACGGCCCAGGATGTGAGTGGGCGTTAAGGCATCTGGGAAGGGATCTCAAAACTGGATTATAGATAGCAGACAGTTGGTGTCGTAAACCACCTCCTCTGTTCAAGGATGGTC
>VVHJ01061524.1:0-17324 GCA_015107715.1 Tylochromis polylepis | reverse complement strand
ACCCTACAACATCCAGAGCCTTCAGGAACTCAGGGTGGACCTCATCCACCCCAGGTGCTCTGCCACCAAGGAGTTGTTTAACTGTCTCAACGACCTCGCCCCCGGAGATTGGCTGGTCATCCCCTTCATCCCCAGACTCTGCTTCCTCCACGGAAGACGTGCCAGTAGGATTAAGGAGGTCCTCGAAATATTCCTTCCACCGCCTGACAATTTTCTCAGTCGAAGTCAGCAGCGCACCTCCCACACTATACACAGTGCAGGTGGTGTACCACTTTCCCCTCCTGAGTCACCTGACGGTTTGCTTCAGCCACTGCCCGAGCCGCGTTCCACTTGGCCTGTCGGTACCTATCAGCTGCCTTCGGAGTCCCACAGGCTAACCATGCCCGATTGGACACCTTCTTCAGCTTGGTGGCTCCTTTCACCTCTGGTGTCTACCATTTGGTTCGGGGGTTACCACCATGACAGGCACCAACCACCTTGCGGCCACAGCTCAGTGCAGCAGCTTCGCCAATGGAGGTGCTGAACATGGTCCATTTGGACTCAATGTCCCCACACTCCCTTGGAATGCTGTTGAAGCTCTGCCGGAGGTGTGCGTTGAAGATCTCGCAGACTGGGGCCTCTGCTAGGTGTTCCCAGCACACCCTCACTGTACGTTTAGGCACGCCAGGTCTGTCAGGCGTCCTCTCCCGCCACCTGATCCAACTCACCACCAGGTGGTGATCAGTTGACAGCTCAGCCCCTCTCTTTACCCGAGTGTCCAGAACATATGGCCACAGTCTGGTGGCTTGAACTTGGTGTTCGTTATGGCCAAACTGTGGTTTGCACAGAAGTCCAACAACAAAACAACGCTTGGTTTCAGATCCGGGATGCCATTTCTCCCAATCACACCCTCCAGGTCTCACTGTCATTGCCCACATGGGCATTGAAGTCTCCCAGTAGGACAACAGAGTCCCCAGGCGGAGCACCCTCCAGCACCCCACCCAGGGACTCCAAGAAGGCTGGGTACTCTGAACCGCCACTCAGCGCATAAGCGCAGACAACGCTCAGGACCCATTCCCTGACCTGAAGGTGCAGGGAACAACCCCTCTCGTCCACAGGGAGAAACCCCAACATACAGGCAGCAAGCCAAGGGGATACTAGAATACCCACCCCAGCCCACCGCCTCTCACCAGGGGCAACTCCAGACTGAAACAGAGTCCAGCCGCTCTAGGAGACTGGTTCCAGAGCCCAAGCCATGCGTTGAGGTGAGCCCGACTATATTTAGCCGGTACCTCTCAACCTCACGCACCAACTCAGGCTCCTTCCCCACCAGAGAGGTGACAGTCCATGTCCCAATTGCCGGTCTTGGTAGCCGGGGATCGGTCCACCAGGGCCTCCGCTCCTGCCCGCCGCCCGGCTCACAATGCACCCGACCCCTACGGCGCTTCCTGTAGGTGGTGGGCCTGCAGGATAATATATTTGCCATTAAATCCTGCCATTTTATTATCATATGTATAATAAAAATATATATATGCTTAGTTAACACTGAGTAAAATACAGCTTTCAAACACTACTGTTAATTTATGAGAAAAAGTTCCAAGAAAAAAAACAATATTTTGTTTGAGTTTTTTTTTAAATTCCTTACTTCTGTATATTTTGTGATGTAAAAATAAATAAATCAATGAAATAAATAAATAAATGCTCCTTGTGCCTGAAGATTCAGCAACCCACCAATCATACAAAAAAAAGCATGCTTATTCATTAACATATCATTATGGGGTAATCATGTCAATCAACACCCACATTGCAAATGTCAGCAAGAATGTGAATGAGAATTGCTGATTATGTAAAGTTTACTTTGCCTCCAAAAGTAATTCTCAGTCTGTGTCCATTGTCGATGCAGATTTTTATTCAAGCTAGGAAAAAAATTATTTTCAAGCTCAACAATAGAAATAGGAACTTTAACCTCAGCTGGATTAAAGATTAAATCCAGACAGGATGAAAAGACACTTACAGTTCTTTTGAGCTAAACCATCTCTCCCACACACCATGTGGTGTTGTAATGTAAACTGTATTCAGACCTTTGCTTCTGCTGAGACATGTGCACTTTAAATTCTTATTTTTCAGTAGGCGATTAGCATTTTGCATCATGTAACTCGACGCAATGGAGCCCACAAGCTTACAAAAAATGCTGCCATTATTCTCCAACTCAACAAAAATTAACTTTAACAGTATCCTTTTTTGGTACAAGTGCATTTCTACATCATTATGTAATTTATATCGAGCAGTCATAACCAAAATTTTCCTATTTGTTCATTCATGATTTTATATTGCACCTGAAGAAGAAATAACTGGACATCACTTCAGTATTTTAGTTGGATAGATTAGTATCTGAATAGAGAACACATATAGTAGACTCTTTTTTTTTTTGCCATTCATCACTTCTTTCTAATGGGTAAGGAAAGTAGTTTTGTAACAACATCAGTAGCATTACTGTGCTAGATTTATCAGTTTTCTTCTAGTGCTCAGCCACAAAATGATGTCCTGGACAAAATCCAGCATCAGTATTTTAGAACCAAAACAGCGGAAATATAGTTGAAAGCACAAATAGAATGTGGTTTATTAAATAGAGAAGAATAATGTAGAATGGAAAGAGCAAAAAGATAGGTCTCTGAACACAGCTAGTTAGTTCCAAATGCATCAATGGGCCCTCCTCTTGACTCAGGCGGTAAATTAAGGGGCAGGGCCCATTTTCCTCAGTGGGAGCCTTAACAGGAATTCTCTCATGCGTGGAACTGAGTGGCCTGATGGGTTTTCAGCCTCAAACTGTCAAAGCATGCGTGTGGGAGGGTGAGGGTGGGGGCAGTGAAAACTGAACAGGGAGGAAATGTACAAGTGCACTGAAAAACTGACCCTTTTCCTCCATCAGAGGGAAAGTAAGCACTTGCGTGTATGCATGAGTGTGTGGTGTGTGTGTGTGAGTCAACGGATTTTTCCGTGTGAGTTGAGGTGAAATTGTTCAGAAGGTAAAGTGACAAAGGTTTCTGCTACAGGGGTATCTGGAGCAGATAATAACCTATTTTATTATTGATTTTGGAGCAATAGATGGGGGGAGGTTAAAAAAAAAAGTGGAGCTCTTATTTAAGCACTATTGGCAAGCACCAACTATTAGTTATTTACAGTTATCCTATATTACATGTATCTCTTGTTGTCCTGCACAATGAATATTATATAAGCCTACTAAAGTACACAATATGTTTGAGTGGTTGTGTAAAGCTCCAAGAAACCAATAATGAGGACCAGAAAAATCCCATAAAATCTGATTGTGTTTCTCTTATGATTTCCATTGACAGCAAATCTACCCAACAGCTGGAAACCATTGAAGGAACCCTGCAAGGACTCATTTGTGTTGAATATCAATTCAGTGCTCAAATGCATTTCAGAAAGTAGAGGCAATTAACAGGGTAATTATCAGGACCGTGGAGAAAATTCTAATCAGGGGAAAGAGCTTAAGTGAAATAGTGCTGTCAATGCTGGCTGAGTCAGGGTGAACAGGAGAGGGAAATGTCTTTGACTGGTGCAACCAGGACTTGACCTTTGTCAAAAACTTGTGAAAGTGACAAAGTTACTTTGCATATGCAATGGCTCCTGCATATATCAGAACATAAACCTGTGAAAAACAGAAAAAGACGT
Organism: Tylochromis polylepis; assembly: GCA_015107715.1. Taxonomy (NCBI): domain Eukaryota; kingdom Metazoa; phylum Chordata; class Actinopteri; order Cichliformes; family Cichlidae; genus Tylochromis; species Tylochromis polylepis. Next base: position 13,652 of record VVHJ01061524.1, on the reverse strand, counting down.
GCTGTAAAATAGATAGGCCTAAAAAAGTGTGGTTGACACCATGACACAGCTCCAGTTTACGAAAGACAGAAAGAAGCCAAATAAATCTGTGAATTGTATGTGTCAGGCTTCTGCGTTATAATACAATTTAGATCTCTGCATTGATTAGCATGTAGTTCCCTGGACTCAACATAGCAGCACCCACCATCGTCTCATTAACTGTGTTGATTTCTTTTGATCCTGCGCCAAATTATACTTGGGCAAGGTGAAAAGTTTAGATTGGGGTGGAGACTGCATCTATTAAGGCTTTTAATGATAACACTTGACCATTTCTGGCAGAGCATCAGGACGAAATACAATGAAAATAAAGTGGACCTGAAGGGAAGATGTAAATTACATCCCAGCAGGTTTAACTTGTATCTGAGGTTATAGAATATATAGAGGGCTATATGTAAATTTGTCTCATGAGGGCGAACAATGAATTATTACATATTTAAAAGTGAGAGTGATACATTTATGTATTTATACAGCTTGTCTGCAGAGAACCTATATTGGCATAACCAACTACGGATAAATCTACTGGGCGGTTGTAGTAACCCACTGCATTCAGTTGCAAATTTAGTTAAGCCTGATGGACTTGACTGTTTTGTCCATAATTTTGCCTCATCTCATTTTCATAGCCATTACAGGCCCTGGAGAACTAGTTAAACATGAGCACTGGGTGTTGTGCAGTGTACTCTCTGCTCATTTTGCTTTGAAATGAGTCGCCAGTTATCAGATGTCAACATCCATCTCTTCATTATATCGTTATGAACCCTGTGTGAGTACCTCGCTGCAGTTGCCTGGGAATGCATTCTCTGTCAAAGGAAATTATAAAAACATGTCTCAGATGTCCTCAACATTGTATATTAGGCGTTTCGTTAGGAGAGTTGTTCAAAATACCAATTTTTTTTGTTCAAGTGCTTGAAAAATGGCTTCCAAATGCAAACAAATGGCCACGTTTTTTTTGTTTTTTTTTTTGCTTTTTTGCTTAATATGTATACCCCATTGAAATTCATTCCAATAAAAACTATAACATGACTGTGCATAAGTCTTGAGCCACTCTTATTGCTTTATATTTTGCCAGACTTTCTTCTTTCTCCAGTCTTTCTGAAGGTCCTTTAAAGTTTTTCTTTGGACATTGACTGATTTTTCACTTACTTTCAATCCAGTACTTGTAGTTGACCATTTGCAACATCTGAAATCGTTTTTCCCCCTTTGTTCACTTAAAGCTGACCTATGAATCACTGACGCTTTAAAAAATGCACTTAACTCAAGGCACAAACCAGTTCTATGTCTACATATAACAAATAACTTAGCAAAGAATCAATTTTAAAATGTATGTTTAGGCACATTATTAACAGTCTCAATAACACATAATTGGTTTCCATTTCTTTAGCTGAATCAGCAACAAACACCAAAGACAGGCACAAACAAGGTGATTCTCAAACAACAACAAAAACTCCTTACACTGAAAACATAAAAAATGGTCTCAGTGAAAGGATGGGTGTATTGGGTGGTGACAGCTCAAGGAAGGAAGATGGTCAGAAAAAGCCAATCTATGCCAAATTACACAAGTACTACATTCAAAATCGATGGCTACTGTAGTGATGAATCCAAATTTAAAAAAAAAAATCATTAATATCAATAAAAATGTTAATTTGTCATTAATATGTACAAAGGAAGTCAGGATGAGGTTTTGAGCTCCTTTTTGGCCAGTGGTGTTGGGGATTTTGTCAACTGATGTAATTATAAAAGCAAAATTTTGATCCACCGCATAATACTGTCTCCATCTGATGGGCAATGGCTTTGTTTTGTCACTATGACAATGATCCCAAACACACTGCCATTGCAGGAAAAGCATACACAGTGGAATCATTCATGGATTGGAAGCAACATTATTTGAAGCTGGGCCGGTTCTAGACAGCCATATATGAGGGGGCAGACAGAAATGTAAAGGGGGCACATGGTGGCAACGAAGGCGGGAAAGGAGTGGGGTGGTGGTGGGGTGCTCTGTTTGTCATGTAATTGGATTGCACTTTGTCAGGCCTCTACCCTAAGACCTGACCAACTTGGGTGTCCCACTTGAAGGCTAAGCTTCTGCTTAGCTCTTAGGGTCACTGAGGCACGCAAACCCCCTGACCACGTTAAGGTGGCAGTCCCTCAGGGGGAAAACATAAACAAAAAATAAAATATTCCCCATCAGATTATAACAATTAAAAATATGACATTTACCTTAACTGGATGGCCTGAATGAAATATATTCAAACCCAACAATAATACTTCTCAATATTGCCAATATTTACAAAACTAAAAAGGTTTGGCATAGTACTCTCTTTAACTCTTCAACTAATTTGTACACAACAGATTTAGAACAGAACATTTTCACTTTTTTCTTCTTTTTTTTGTCTTGTTTAAAGCTTGTTTGTTTTCCATTAAACTGAATTCTCTGTTTGCAACTGAACAGCTCCACTTTCCTTTCTCCTCAATCCACTCCCTTTCCAAAAACTCTTACAGACTCATCCATATCCAAGTTATTTGTTATGGACTTCTCATTGGCCAAGATCACCAAATTCCTCTTTCTTTTATGTAACAAGGTGCAACGACAGGGGGTTAGGACCTACCACACAGCGCTAACTTTCCCTTTGTGAGCTGCTGGAAGCTGGGGTGAAAAAGTGAATTAGCTTTACTAAAATCGCTGTGATTACATCAGCATATGAAATGAGAAAACTGTTGAGTGCAGAGTTGAAAGCTGGGGCGGGGCTTTGTGTCGGGGTCTGACAGACACAGGTCCTCCAGTCGGCTCTATGCAGCAGACAGTGGTGCTTGTGGGATTGAGAAAGAAACACTCCTCTACCAGACTGAAACTGTGAGAAGAACAATGAACTCGTCCCCTAATGACTTTACAAATATAGATGTATTTTTAGTTTTCAATCATCTCACGAGTCGCTGTGATTTTGATGACAGAGATTTGCTGTTTCATTTTGGTCTGCCCTGCCTACTGAAAAACCTGACACCGGGTCATTTGCATACTAACAGTGACTGGATGTTTAGCTGGGGAAGAGTGAGTGGGGGGAGGGGATCTCTGCCAAGTGCTGTGGGAGCCTGCACACAAACAGCACGGAGGGAAAGAGCAAACGAGAGGTGAAACCATCTCATTTGTGCCTTTTCCAGTGGATTTTTTCAGCTAATGTAGTACATCTTGTCCATATTCAGTTGGTGGGTAATCTAGTATTTTCTTTCTCAACTTCTGAAAGTTTGACTTAAGGGGGCAGGACGTTTGTTTGCCCAAGCGTAGAGCTGGGCCCAATCTGAAGTAGTGCAGGTTCATCCAGCCAACACCCCAAAGAAGAGCTTTGGATGTCTTTTAAGAAGCCTGGAGAACTATTGCTGAAAGATTACTGAAAGAACTGACAAGAAAGCTTGACTAAGTTCAGACTGTGTTGAAGGATAAAGGTGGTCTACAAACAATGAGTGAAATAGACTCGATTTTATTTCCTTTTTTTTGAGCTGTATAGGAAGCAGTTATTCAGAAAATTACTGCATCCTTTTGTAATTTTCTGCAAATAAGACATTATTACCTCCTTACCAATATTAATTTAAAGCTTTCTGCCAGCATACCTTTTCTTCTGTTGAAAAAAAAAGACATTATCTCTTAAAACCCTTGTAAAAACATGCATATTAGTGCTCTATGTCCATTTTTTTTACACTTACAAATACGTCTACATCAAGCCTTTCATTATACATCAATATCCAAGCACTAACAAGCTGTAGCAGTAGTTGTTTGTTTTTTTAAACTCATGTGGCAGATTCAGGCCTCATCTCCCTAAAATTTATGCAGATAATTAAGCACTAGGGACGCAATTAAGCAGACAGGTATGTGTGCCTTTGAGTTAATTGACTGATTTAAAGAGGGTAAGTGTGCAGAATAATGTTATCTGCTTGGTTACTCATACTCGGCAGCTGGATGTCCACAAGGAGAACATCATTTATCTGTTGATGGCACATACGTTGACCTGTTGTAGACCAGAGACGTAAACAAAAGTTACAAATGTTGAGTGAGCAGACAGCAAGCGGCACCCTCACACCTAATAATTATGTCGCTTTGTTGAAATGTGGATATCAACAATGCACATTTTGCAGTATGATACTCTGGAGATAAACTGGATACATGAATACATTTTATGCTCTAAATTATATAAAATGTGTTTTACATTACTGGAAAAAAAACAAATTTTTAAATCTACACCTGATTAAGAATTTATTTGAGACTACCAACATATTGTATCAAAGAAAATAATTTATAGTTTATGACAATTTTTTATTGGCTTTCAGTGCATAACTTTAGTTTGTCAGTGCACACACATTACCAAAAAAAAAATTATAATTGTGCCCCTAAATATAAAACTCCAGAATCTTTTTACTTTATAGGTTTACTTTCTCAAAATGTCTGTGTTTCTGTGTCTGTATTCAAAGTGGGTATTTATATTCACACTACTTAGCAAACATGGCTCCCATAGCACACAGGCTGCCACTAGATTGTTACTTACTTGTGCGTGTGTTTTTGTGTGTTTTGATTATTGATTCACGTGTGGGTTTTCAGTGATAAAGTACTTTTACATTGTAGAATTGATTTTGCCATTACTTCTAATACATTATAGTTGTTTGTCTTGCTTTATATTTTTGCTGCACACCAGCGATAATTTGAAAAGAACTAGTCCAGTCCAGACTTAGTTGTGGAAGAATTTTTAAGAGATATACATATAAATATTCACACAGTTACTAAAACGTAGTTTAAAAAAAGACATAGCAAGTCATTTATTTATTTATTAATAAGTCAACCAAAGTTAAAGTTTCCTTAATATCAGCATTACATTGTGTTGTTAAATATTGAAATTAAAGGTTTTCTTAAAAAGTCAAATATTATATTTAATCTGTGTTAGGACATTAATTGCTTTTGATGTCAAATGCATCAAAATGTAAATTCTCTCTCTCTCTCTTTTTTTTTTTAAAACCACAAGTTCCTTGGTATAATAGCAGTGGCATTCCAAGTCAACACTACATGGGCTCTACATTTTCTTTTAAGGCTTGGTAATATTGATTGTGATTTTTATTTTTTAATAAGCCCAGATAAGATCAGAGTAAACAAACACAGTTTTCAGCAATGAAAATACAATTATGGGTCCATCATGGAGCCTTATTCTTTGTGTTTGTTGCTATCTACAAATCCCTGAGTCATTAAACGACTGGAGGGAGAAGGGAAAGATGTACTTTGTTTGACTAAAGTCACTATCTGGCCTGCATATGAATAAGTCTCTTTCTATCCAGATCAGCATGCCACTTGGATGCCCCCAATGCCGTCTCCTCAGCATGCAGATAAAGTGAGTCAGACACTTCCTGGTGTAGAAAACTGTCTGTAACACTTAATGTCATTAAAGCAGCGAGATCTGACACTGAGTGGATATTTGCACAGTGACATTGGTTTGGAATTTGCATGTTTTCAAATCTCTCTATATACTTTTAAATATCGAACTTATGGAAATATGGAGCAAATTTTGTTTTAAAATTAATCTTTTCAGTTCTGGCCTGTGCCTTAACATAAAGTCTTTAACATTGAGTGAAATCTTCGTATTTTCCATTGATAAGTAAGAATACCCAACATGTGCTTGTCTAATAATTGATCATGTAGCCACATATTACTTGTGGAATAATACATGCAGCTTCCGAGGAGTGTGACCACTGTGTGACCAAATAAGCATATCCCATGTCTGTCAATCCAAGACAGGGCTGGGTTTATATACACACGGTCTTTGCTGGAGTTTCTTTCACTTGCAAAAATTCCTTATGAGCTTTGTGAAGTTCATGATTTTACTTAGCTGTTTTCAATTTTAATATATTCTTGAAGATAAAGAAAGTATTGGCCCTTCCTGCACTGTAACACTTATTTTTATGTATTTTCTCTTACTTGCCAGCATCCCAAGGATAATATGACTTGTACCCATTTGAATAATTGCTGCATATACTCCCCAGTACCTCTCAGGGTCTTTTCTGAGCTTAGGTGACAGAGTTTTCCATAAAGAGCTGGAATAATTTCTAAACAAAACATTTCAGTTCCATTTTGTGATCCTCAGATGTTATTCTTGTGGCCAAGGACAGTCTTATAATTATCTTTCAAAGTAAGATTATTAACATTAAAAAATCCCAATTGGTGTTGTGAAAATAAAAAATGTGGAAAAAATGCCAGTGTCTGATTGACATATTTAGACATTCAGATGAATAGCTAATAAAAAGCTTAAATTTAACCCACTGAGTTACAAAGTCACCTTCAAAAATATGAATGTTTTTACCTGAAAAAGAAGTGCCATATGCAACAAAAATGGAAAGCATGGCTGAGTTGAAGACCAATATCTACACTGACCACTTTGTCCTCTGAAAGTAGTTTCCCTTTATTGATGTCAAAGTTGGAGACCCAGAGGCTACAGCTACAAGGGAAAATACAGAGCATGGACACAATCATCTGACCCTAGTAGAAAAGAGAGGTAGTACGGAAATAGATGATGCCCAACCACTTGCTTTGACTTGTGGATGAAACTTGTGGCCAGACTTAAGACAGCTACACAACCACTGATGCTGGTTGACAAAAATTCCATTAGAAGTGATACTTGCACACATTAACACAACTCTATCCTCACTAGTTGTATCAAACAAATAAGCAAGCTTGTATATTCCACTGCTACTAATCCTTGCAGAAGAATATGTGCAGAGAGAGCTCACAATGAAGAAGGAGGCTGGAAGCCAAAATCAAGTAAACCCAGAAGGACATTAATCAGCTTTCAGAGATACAGAATGGTGGCATTAGTGTCAGGTCATAGGTCTCTTGATTGTACACTCAAGAGAATGTTGGACTTTGCAGAATTCTTTCTTTGGTCAACAAAACCCCCATGAAAACATCTAGCAATCATCAACTTTAGTTTTCTTTTATGGTCTTTCAGGCCTTTTGGTGTTGCTAAGCTCTGTGGGGCATTATGTCTGTTAAAGAATATACCATCCTGTAGATTTAGGCACTCCTAAAGTGTTGGCTCTGGATGATGTTTTTTTGTTTTTTTTTCAGTGATGGCCTGCTTCAGTTGCATTGAGTTTGAACTTTGCAAGTTCAGCTCTGCGAGCATTGACCTGGAATCCACTTCAAACATTTTATCTGTTTAATTTTTAATAAAGAGGGAACAGGCATCACTTATCCATAAAACAGCTTGTCAGCCAATTCTCTCAATACTTTTTTAGCTTCTGAAAGGGGAGAACTGTTTATAATAAAAGGGTTTTGACTCCTAAACAGTTCATGCAGCACTTTTGTTAAACCCCTTCAATTAAAGCTTTAAGTCCGCACTTCTGTTATTACATTGTGGTGGCGCACCCATATAGTCTCATTGTCCTGTTTGACATTTATTTGTTAACATGCTTGAAAAAGTGGTCTTCAAGCAACAAAGTTATCTAAAAATACATCACATCTTTGGAAGGCTTCTGTCATAGGGATGGAACGGACTCAGGCGCAGACCAGCTTGCAGAATGAAAGTCAACAGTTTATTAATACAAAAACACCAGGTGAGACTATACACACAGTGCGAGGGCTGGGGCTAAGCGATTTACCAGGGCTGTACTAACTGAGGTTACTCAACGATCCAGCGAAGAAGAGCACTGAGCCACCATCTTAAATAGTGGCTCAGGCAGATCAGCGGCAGGTAGTTGATTAAGCCAGGTGCGTAGGCCAAGGGCGGGAGCCCAAGATGAGCTCTGCCCAGGCAGACAGAGGAGAGGAAGGAGAGAGCGAGAAAACAATAACAAAACAAACATGTGGCCTGAAACTAGGTCAGCCAGGGAGACCATGACAGTTTCACTCTGGACTGCCCTGCACTTGTGAAGGCGGCCATTGATTTGAAAACATTTTCAAGATGCTTACTTTTTTCATGCCGCTAGACCTGAGTGCTGCAATTAATACAGCTGAAGTGAAATTCTGCTTGATGTAATGTGTAAGTACACTGGCTTGCCTGCTGAGTTTTAATTGGTTTAGATTATTTCTATTTCTGAGGGAGAAATTTGGTTAATTTCAAGTAACTACAGATCTTGAGCAGTGGAATTCCCCAGGGCTCTACTTTTGAACCACTTTCATCTTTGGTAAGCTGCGCCATAAAAACACTGAGTCATTTATAAGAAAAAATGTGACAGACTACTAATAATTTAGCAAAGAGACAGAAAGAGGTTTGAAATGACTTTTTGATCGTATGTGTTCATTGATTGACATGGAGGACAGCATTTTTTAAGGAGGATTTAGAAATTTTTCTGTGGGTTTTTGATCATTTCCTGAATCTGAGCCCAGGATTATGAAGCATCATTTAGTGCAAGATGGCGGTTCTGTGTTTCTTGTTGCTGGATCGTTGAGCAGCTAGTGTTAGTGCTGCCCCAGCAAACTCTGTTTAGTCTGTGTAAAGTTCTAGCTTGTTTCTGATCGTGTTAATCTTGGATATAGATTCCCCCTGGACCTGACCCCGTTTCCTGTCTGAATCGTCTAAGAAAGACTGAGTGGCAAAGTGCAAGTGGAGCAAAAGTGTGAGTGACTGAAGAGAAGTGTGGAGAGATTGAAGAGGAGCATCGTGTGTGTGGACTTTTCCCCTTCCTTCCCCATGGATCCCCGGAGCCCTGGACCCCTGCACTTTGTATATATTGCACATGGTGTTTTTGTAAATAAAACTATCTTTTGGAAAGGAATCCTCGTCTGCGCTTGAGTCCGTTCGGTACCTTGACATTAGCATTTTAAAACAGAGGGTCGAAACACACCTTTAAACCCTTGCTTTTAGCTATGAGACAGCTTTTTTTTTTTAACTTTTATTAACTTTACTTCTTATTTTATTCATTCCACAGAGAAGCTGGTTCAATTAAAATTTCCATTCTCATCTTAACATCCAAGTAATCCTCATCAACTTAACTAGGATGACATTTGGGTTTTTGTTAATGTCTTGCCTATTTTACAGATTTATTTTTCCAGTTTCAAATAATGCAACAGAAAAACTGCACAAAAAAGTTAAAATACAGTACAATGTTATTCATTTATTTTTTAAATGAAGGAGTTTACCATATCAAATTTTAAAATATTTTTTTTTTCCATATTCTGAAACCGCTGAATTTTAACCATGGTAAAATTGTGGTGAAACCATTCACAGAAAAAAGAGAAAAAAATGTCTTGGGATGATTTCTTTATCGTAATTGACCATTCACCACATAGCTAAAAAAAAAAGAAAAAAAAAAGAATATGAATGAAAGTGAGAATATTGGATTTTTGGCTTTTGAAAACTGTTCCATCAGGTCTTGAAAAAGAAAAAGAAAAAGAAGTACTCTAACTAACACACTGTAAATGATTCGCATTTATTCAAAACACATCATTTTTTAAATAGACAATATAGAATTAGCGTTCTTGTCATCAAAGATTTAACATCTTAACATATGCCATGCCAAGGTTAAATGGCCGAAATGTATAATATTTCTTTGTTTACTTTTACAAATGACATGGAAAATATATTAAACTTTATCTTCCTTAACATTACATGTATAAGTAATCATCTCCTTTTCCTAGACAGCGCAACTCTCTCCATATCCTTGCCTTTTTTTTCTTGTAATGCAGACGACTAAATGAATCATTATACTAAAGCTGTATTTTATATGTGCACTCTTAACTACTGAAACAGTTACCGTGAATATGATGTAGAACTGTTTTTTGCATTGTAGCTTCTGACATTAAGTATTATTTAATCGCTGTGAGCCGAACAGTTTACCTAGAAATGTCTCATCTGTCCCCCATTTCTCTATACAAATAAGTATGTCCACCTCATTTAAGCTAAACACCTCCATTACTGCATTGTTTTAAAATTATCTGCAATTTATAATGCTTATTAACATGACTGCAAAGTGTTTAGGCTTTCCCTTTGTTCTGAGTGGGATGTTTGTAATTAAGCAAGCATGAAGGGATTCTTCAGTGACTCATGCTGTCTCAATTTACAGGAACTCCAAGATGTATTGATTAGAATGGAAAATTGATGATTTTACAGTCTCAGAGGAATATATTCAGTGTTAGACCAGCTGTATCATGCATCACTTAGAGTGTTAAGGTAGTAAACCCCTAAGATAGTTGCCCCGCCATTTGGAAAACAATTTATATTTTATAAATGCAACCTGCCTAAAACTCAGGAGGAAAGTTGTTTCCGGTTGCATATTGATTGAACTGTAAAATCCAGACAATAACATACTGCAGTATAATCTTATGGTAGTATGGACATTCGATTAGGTACTTACTAGGAGATTTAGCAATAAATTTTATTTATATTCAGCAAAGCCTGTTCACCGGGGTCCAGGACAATGACTGCAAAAGTGGACTCAAGCCTTCTGCATATGCTTCTGGTATTTGTTCTGCATATTTGTAAGGCTTGACACAAACATGATTATTTGCAGGCCTAATGTGATTAAATTGTGAGAATGTAAACGTCTGTGGACCTTAAAGAAGAAGAGCCGAATCAGCTATAATCGGATGTTTTAAGTCAAAGATGTTACGCATGAATCCTTCTCTTCTACTGATCCTCAGAACACGAGAGAGGAAGAGAGAGCTCACGCTTGTGTGGGTTGTTGTCGCTAACTGTGCTAAGATGGAAAACGAAATAGGTTTGTTTCTTTTCAGTCGATGAAGTTGTTTCCCAACTCACACATTTATCTTTTTTTGAATGAAAGTGTGTTTTGCTGCAGGGCTTGCCAGGTTTTGCCAAGACCAAAGTGTTATTAAAGTCAGTAAACACTGCCAAATGCAGACACACACACATAAACTACGACTGCACATAAAGTTTACGTCTTTTATACAAGCAGGTTGAAGATGCACAGTACTGTATATAATAAGCAGCTGTCTGACAGTAAAAATGCTGTTTAATGTTCCACAGGTAGATGGAGTCCAGTGGTGAACACCCACTTAATTATTTAGAATCTGCATAGGTCACCTGGGAATTCCTGTAATTGTTTACATGAAGTTAACCCAAATGGCCAACTTAAATATTTTAGTTTCTGTGACATTTTCTCCTTTCTTGAGATGATAAATTGATAATTAAGTATTTCACAAAATAAGTAAATACCACTTAAACTAGCAATAGTTTTAGCAGCAGTTTGAAGTTTCATTGCAGCGTCCAGAAAGGGCTTGTCAGGGAAGTTCTGCTTTGCAGCAGCAAATTATAGATGTTAGCTAAATTTTTGCTTTTGCTTGAGCGTACTGAGTCAATCTGCATTACTATTCTAACATAAATCTGAGTGAAGCACTATGTTTCCAAGTGAACTATAAATGTCATGAAATAAATAAGCAACTGGGTTTACTGACTTTCATTATGGGCTACCTACATCTCACGTCTACATGAGCTGCTCAGCCATGAAATGTCATATTTGGCAAAAGAGTAGACCTAGACAACTGTTGGCAGATTTAAAGTGTTTGTTGTTGAAGAGTGAATGATTTACTAAAAGAGAGTAATCAGTGGGGAAATTCAGCAGTCCTACAGGTTTGCACAAGGGAGCTCTGTCAGACAGGGGATTGGGAGCTTGTGATATCCAGATCCAGTTACTAACAGGCTTACTTGAGTTCGGAGTGAATGGAGAGTTTGTGGACAACTGGTGGTTATCTAAAATTTGGTGGAGGTGGCATGTGGAGAGCGGGCTGGCATTTGAGCATGTGGTTCCTTTGATAGGCCAACTTCAAGCCAATAGCACAAGTCACCATCAAGTCTGGGATCGACCAAGGAGATGCTGTTTCCTCACTCCTGTTCTGCATAGGCATGAACCCTCTCAGTGAAATCATTGACGAGACTGACTATGGATACCGACTACGGAATGGAGCAATCATCAGCCACCTCCTCCATATGGATGACATCAAGCTGTATGCCAGGCGTGAATCATTGATTCACTGATCCACACCACCAGGATATACAGCAATGACAGTGGAATGTCACTCGGACTGGAGAAGTGTAGTTGGATAGTAACAAAGAGAGGGAACGTAGTCAGAACTGAGGGGATTGCACTACCAGAAGGCAACACTGCAGACATTGAGGACAGCTACAAGTACCTGGGAATCCCACAGGCAAATGGGAACCATGAACAGGTCACTAGGAAAGCTGCAACCACCAAATGACCTGCAGAGAGTAAGAAAAGTAAAGCTCCTCCCCATGCATGGAGGGTTTCACCCCAAATCCAGCACCCTGAGACTGTATGCTAAGCGAAAGGAGGGTGGCCGAGGACTGGTGAGTGTCAAAACCACTGTCCATGATGAGACAACAAACATCCATGAGTACATCAGGAAGATGGCCACAACCAACCATGTGGTTAGTGAAATATCTCAGGCAGCAGAAACCTGAGAAAGAAGAGGAGAAAGGAGAAGAACCATTATGGAAGGACAGGCCCCTGCACGGCATGTACCACCAGCAGAAATCCTACCAGCAGCTCGACAAAGTTGGACTAGTATACAGAAACATCTGAGCCGACTATGGCCTGGAAGTCCCAGGGTCAAAATGGGACACCCCCCCTAGGGTGGTCGAGAATGAGTGAGCTAAGATCCTGTGGTTCTTCCAGATACACACGGACAAACTGGTGATGGGTAACCAACTGGAAATAGCAGAGGAAGACGGCCATAGTGACAGATGTAGCTTTAACGAGTAATAGCATCATAAGGAAGAAGGAACATGAGAAGTTCAAGAAAAACCAAGGGCTGAAAGAAGAACTCGAGGAGACGTGGAAAGTGGAGGCAAAAGTGGTCCCCATGGTAATCGGAGCACTTAGTGTAGTGACCTCCAAAATGGGCGAATGGCTCCAGCACATCCCAGACATCTGAGATCTCTGCAGTGTTGGGCAAGTTACTTTGAAAAAGTAGTTATAGTTACTAGTTACTTCTTCAAAAAAAGTAACTGAGTTAGTAACTGAGTTACAATATTATGAAAGTAACTAATTACTAGGAAAAGTAACTATTGTGTTACTTTAAAAAAATGTTTAACCCTCTGGGGTCCAGGGTATAATCAGCCATTTTTGACTACTTTTGAGTTTACCTCTACATTTCACCTTTAAAAACTGTTTATCTTGTCTTGTTTGGTATCATTCTTTTCAGCACAACCTCACATGTCTGAATTTACAGTTATTTTTCCATTTCGACCTACTGTATAAACACAATTGATCTAAAATCAGACAAAAAACATAAAATTCCGAGTAGAGAAAAGTTAAATTTTTTACTGTAAAAACCACAAACATTTTTAACGAATCATTTTCATAACTTGAAATGTAAATATAAATTGTAAATTTTAAAAACCTAAGCACAAGTTTCGCATACAACAAAGCTATATGCAGCTATTTACCTAAAAATGCAGCCAAGGCATTTTTTTATAACCATTTCAAACTATTTACAGAACAATCAGGCGTTCTGCATCAAATAAGATGCCACACAAATTATTTGTGCCACTCCAAAAAATAATTTCTGTCCACTATGAGACAGAGGAGCACATCACGAGCCTGATGCCTGCAGGCCTGACAGCAGGAGGTGTATCACTCCGCCTGTTTCCACCTGGAGACAGCATTTACAC